>WBMZ01011870.1:0-183758 GCA_013400975.1 Atrichornis clamosus
ACCATTCCTTGTGGGAACCTCCAGTACCTGGGACTGGGAGTTGTAATCAAGGCTTTCCAGGAACCTCCTGGACTGTTTGTGCTTCACTCTGTTGCTTCTCCAGCAGATGTCAGGGGAGTTAAAGTCCCCCACAAGAACCAGTTCCTGTGACTTTGAAGCTGCTTCAAGCTGCCTCTAGAAGGCTTCATCCACTTCCTCCNCCTCCTCCTTATCTGGCGACCTGTAGCGAACACCCACAATGTCTCCCTGACTAGCCTGCCCTTTAATCCTAACCCATAAACTCTCTACTTATTTGTCATCCACCCCAAGACAGAGCTCAGTACATTCCAAGTGTTACCTCACATAGAGGGCAACTCCACCACCACACCTTCCTGGTCTGCCTTTCCTAAACAGTGTGTAGCCCTTCATGGCAACGTTCCAGTCATGGGAGCTATCCCACCATGTCTCTGTAATCACAGTGAGGTCAAGGCCCTGTGACTGCACACAAACCTCTAGTTCCTCCTGTTTGTTCCCCATACATGCATTGGTGTACAGGCACTTTTATTCCCTCTCATTTTGCAGCTTGGGTGGTCACTATAGTTCTCCCCTTCCCATACCTTATCTCTGTTGAGCCTGGCGATGTCCCCATCCCCCTTCAAATCTAGTGTAAAGCTCTCTCAATGAGCCCTGGTAACTCCTGAGCTAAGATTCTTTCTTCTCTTTGAGATAGGTGGTCTCTCTTTGTTGCCAGCAGCCTCAGTGTCATAGAAACCAACCCATAACAAAAAACCCCAAAATTCTGCTGATAACACCAGTCTCAAAGCCAGGTGTTCATCTGCATTATTTTCTTGTTTCTTGCCTTATTGTTCCCTGTAACTGGCAGGACAGAAGAGAACACAACTTGTGCTCCAGATCCCTTGACCAGTTGTCTGGAGGCCCTGAGGTTCCTCTTGATCATCTGTACCCTTGCTGGGACTTCATCTGTACCCACAAGGAAAAGCAGTAGTGGGCAATACTCCAGGGGCCCTATCAAGCTGGGAGGTTTCGTGGTGATTTCCCGTTCCTGCACCCCAAGGAAGCAACACACCCTCCCTATGAGCTGGGCCCAGCTGACACACCGAGCCCTCCATTCCTCTCAAAAGGGAATCACCAATGACTACTACCCTCCTTTTTTCCTTGGTTGAGGAGGTTTTGATGTGGAGGCAAAGTTGCCCTGCCCTAGATAACCCCTCCAACCTGGATGGACCTTCATCCACATTTTCATTTCCCTGGTCTTCAAATTCCAGGGCCTCATACCTATTGTTTAAGGGCACCTGGAGTGGTGAGGTAGGTTAGGAGGGGATTCACCCCAAGCAGAAACCCATTTCCATTTCCATTCCCCTCTTTCCCTAAGGTCTCCTCCTTTTGCCTGTGATGAGTGATGGTGATAAGCAACATGATTCACCATCCAAAGGCTGTGATGTTAGTCTTGTTTTATTATGTAGGCCCCAATTCTGTGCTGTAACAGTTGATTAACTTCAATCTGTGTTGAGGGGAAAAAAAAAGTGATGTAACTATAATATAATAAGTAGGCACTTTAAATAGAAAAGCCCAAAGTTCTTATAAATCTTTGAGATGAGAGCACACATATACGTGTATTTGGCATGTATTTTATTTGTTTATCTAGGTATCTATTTAGTATATGATGCAGTATGCAGTATTTCACCATGTATTAACCTTTTCTTACAAAAAGCTAAAAGTGGAAGTTAGTAAAAATTTTGTAGAGGAAGGATAAATGTTAAAGTATAACTCTCTGGGAAAGGGGAATATTTTTGTAGTTCTGTAAAATACCTAACACAATAAGCACGATACAGCCATTTAAAACAATAGGCTTTTTTGTGTCATTGGTTATTCTAGAGTTGTTTTGCACTAGTGTCCTGAAGAACTTAAATGCCTGGCTGTAAACTACGACTTGGTGTAGTATCTAGGGTGGAAAAAAAGAGGGTTAGAAAGTAGTGAAGGGATTTTAGTCCTTAATTTCTATGACGATAATGAAATTCAACTGTTGTGTATTTCACCATGAGAGCTGACAACGTTAGCTTAAAAAAAAGGCCCTATAAATGACATAAAACTTTTCAGAACCAATCCCCCGGAGATTCTTCACATTTCATTGCTGGAATACTAATTAGCTTGTCTTGTCAAACTTTGATTGCCTTGTCATTTTAATGCAAGGTTTAAAGTAACAAAGTTTCTTTCAGTCACTGGCGTTTAGTACTTTTTAATTTCCCCAATGAGGGATTTTTATCTGTGTTGATAATGTCAGAGAAGAAACTGAGCACTAATAACTATCAAAAGTTAGTTCAAGCAGGGTGACCATGCTAGTTCTTGGCGTGTTATATTTGCTCTTTAAACATGTTTAAAGATTTAGTATTGTAGCAGAGCTATTGTACTGGCTCTATTTGTATATGTGACACTAATGTAGACAGTGCCAAAATATATTGTGTCTCTTGAAAAAGCAGGACTCCTGTCTCGAGAAACAACTCCAAGAGAAAGCAGTATGCTGTATGTCTCCTGGTGTTTGGATAAGACAAAATTCTTTGTAGCAGTACCTAAAAGGGAGCCTCTGAACGTCTCTGTATCATTGTTTTGTTGTCCCCCCATGCGGGGCTCGTGCTGGTGGAAGCCCAGCTGCTCATCCTCACCAAGTAGAGCAGGAAGGCCTTTACACCACTGATGCTACCTCTGCTCTCAGTGGATGAGGAAGAGGTGCCAGTGGGAGAGTGACAAGCAGAAAATGGTTTGTGAAATGTGGAAGCTCAACCCCCAGATAGCTGGAGTTTGATATGCAGAGACCGAAAGTAATGGGAGGTCTTGGCGAGAGATTTTTTTTCACAGGCTGCAAGAACAAATCAGTGGTCCCCAGCACAGGTGATGTAGTTTTCTGTCTTCTTGAAAGGCAGACACAAATCTGAACAGTAGTATTTGCAAAGTACTTGCGAAGACATAATTGACTGCAGAATACCACTCCATAGAGAATTATTAGCAACAGTACATCGATTGAGCTAAGGAAAAAGTGTTTCCTAAACAAATTGAGAGCTTACTGTCTGTCACTCCTTTCCATATCTACTTAATCTGCTGTGTAGTTAGCTACCTCACTATAGAAGGTTTATCTCATCTGGAACAAGTTATATATGAATAGATAACAAGACATTCCTAGTGTCTTTTGGCAAAGGATATTCTCTGGTTTCATGCTGTTCATAATCTGCTAAGTTAGCAAACTACATTTGCCAAGATACAGTTTCATAGCTTTGCAGAAATTAAGACCAGAAGAGACTATTAGATCATTTGATCTGGACTTATATATGTTACAGATCATAAAATTTCATCCAAATACTTTCTGCACAGTCCAAGCACTTTGTAGTGGCCAAAATACTGGGTCTTCAAACCAGTTTATGTGCCTCACAAAGTGTAGAGCAGCTTCATGCGTCACCATGAATGAAGTGTGATATTCCCAGTGATCCCAGTAGTCAGGCTTTGATCCCTGACCTTGAAATGAAAGGGAGGGGAAAAAACACGTACAAAGAGAACAAAATGAGACCCTTACCTGACTAAGTATCATAATCATAGTGGTTTCAGCATTTGAAAAAGATGCACTAAGCAAGAGCTCAGGAGGATTTTCTGTGCCATCTTGGAGCAGTTGCCCTTCTTTCTCAGGGCTACTTATGTCCTTACTTAGGACCAGTCTGTAACAGTTCGAGGAATAACCAACAGCAAAACCTCATATCCCAGAAATGAAATTAATATAATTGGAAGAAGATTTCTTGAAACACCAGGAGACTTCTTTTGATCCTATATAGAAAAGTCTGAGCAGTTAAGCATGGGGTGCCATTACTTTTAATAATGTGATGCTGCAGGGGTTCAGAATATAGCACTGACCATGGAAATAATCTGAGTCTTCCCAGGGCCCTGAAGGAGAGGAACACCTGGGAGGGCTGAGTTTGCCAACTCCAAGGCTGGCAACCAGGACCTCCTTTTCAGACAAGCCCAAGTTGAAGTATGCTTCCCAATTGCTACATAAAAATGTACTTTTTTGAGAGAGATTGGATGACAGAAGACTCACAGCCATTTAAGTCCCTATTTTCTTGACTGTTCAATCATTCTTGCTCCTAGAAAATGGCATCTTAGTTCCAGATTGAGCTTATCTAACTGCAGCTGGGCCTTGAGAGGTTCTTGTAAACAGGATAGAAGGACCCCACACTGTGAAGTGCCTTACTTAAATACAGGTGTATATAGTTATATGCTGTAACCAAACTGCCTCTAATTCTTCTCTATGATAAAATAAATACCAGTCATCTCCCTACTGGAAATCCCTTCACCTTTGTACATCCAGAGATCACACTGAGGGATTAGTTACCCCTGAAATCCAAAGACCTTCTTAAAGTCAGTTTTTCATGGCAGAGTACTCCACTTTGTAAGTACTGTCTACATCTTTGATACCTGTGTATATTATTTTGCATTTAGCCACATTAAAATGAATCCTGTTGCTTTGTAGGCATATAGCCAGGTCTTTTGGATCACTCTGTAATAGTACCTTGTTTTCATTATTTGAGACCACAGTGATCCTCCTTTCATCTGAAATTTTCATAATAAGAAATTAAAACATAAAAAGTGTGGATAAAAGTTCATAAATTACTTTTGCTGCCTTCTGTTAGCTGTAGAATATCCTGCATTAAGGAAGTAAAGATTCATTTTTAAATATGATTTTGTTGAAACTCTGAAAAGTGGTCACGGTGAATGTCCAACTAAAGTCTTCAAGTAAAAATTATATGAAATAAAAAGATCGTCAAGTTCATATATCTTTGTTTTATTTTTATGGGTATCCATGGTCAGCATGATTTTCATCTCTTTTCAGAAAGAGCTAGAGATAGTTCAGCATTTCAAAGAGAGCAATTTGTGGTACTCTTTCACTTAGTTTTAAGCAGGTTTCAGGTTAAAAAGGTATGATTCTCTTTGAAGGACAATTACAAAATATGTAAAAAACCCCCTGAAATTTCCTGAAAATATGATATTTTTCTATATATGTAGGATATGTTGCTGCCATACACAATGTCCAGATTTGTGTTACCATAGCCAACATTTTTTCTCACCCCATCTCCTAATTAATCTTGTTTAGATCCCAGCTCTGCCACTTGCTCCATCAGGGTGAATTTGAGGACATAATCCAAGTATTTTGGCATGAGAGACATAAAACTGACAAAAAATGATAGGAGAATTAATTCTATGTTATGTTGTAATGGTATGCATTTCCTTTATGAAAAGTTTCTGAAAAACTTAACCAGGCTGAAATCGGTAGGGTTCTACATACATTATTCTAAATATAAGAGAATATAATAGAAAATTCTGTTCTTTTTTAAAGGCTTCTTTGACTGTACTTTGGGATTTGAGAGCAGGGATGTTGTTTCCCAGTGTTCTGTACCACAATATAAAAGAAAAAAGGCAAAAAACCCTCTGATCATTTTAAGTTTATTTCTATAGGACTTCTTCTATATTCTTTAATTATTCATGGTGAAATCCTCTGAGTAAATGGATTTTGCAGAGGATGATGGGGATGATCCATAAAGTGCGAGAGAAAGGGAGCTATATATGCCAAGCAGGGAGTATTTTAACATTTCATTTCTATGCATGACTTAAAATACAAATAGCAAAGCCTGAAAAGTATAAAACAAATTAAAATGACAATATATACTGTTGTTGCAAATACAGTATAGTGCTGTAGCATCTCATTTGCTGTTTACCGTGCAAAATTTATGTTTATAAAAGTTCATAAACTGGATGCAATTCTTAAGAGACTGCATATCCCTAGCTGGGAGCCAGATGTCCTTTGTTAGGCCATTTACTTTAGATTTTTGTTACTCTGCCTTTTTCAGTAACTCAAAATTAAGGTTCTTGCATAATTCTCAAACCTGGAGTTTCAATAAGGCTTTTCTTTCCCGGGGATAATAAATACTGATCCAGCCACCCAGTTCCTAATGGCTGTGCAAGGAAAGTAGTATTGTTATCACAGTGTTATTCATTGTGAAACTTAGGCAGGGGAATTAAAGAACTGCTTCTGTCAAGCAGTTACTGGGCAACCTGAGAATAAAATTCAAGATTTTCCCACTTCCACTTCCTTTGAAACAAATCTTTAATGCAAAGTTTCCTCAAAAGTTTGCTGCTACTACCACAGCATTTCGTAAGGGAGACCAGGGAGAAGGGAGGGGAAAGGTAAACCTACTGTACAGCAGAAGCGTGGCAAATGTGGCATCCAAACAAGGGAAAAAACTTTATAATCCTGGAATGAATTTGCTCTCTGTGTCAAGTGTGAACGGTGCTTGCATTGTTCGGTTTTGTTGTCCACTCTCCTGAGCAGATGGAGCCTGCAGTTGTATGTCACTTGTTTATTACATCCTCTTAAGATTAGTAGCTGTGTGGCCAGATGGGTCTGGGAGCACAGCTGTGGGTACAAGGAAATAAATGAAACCTGTCTGATGCTGCCATGCCCTTTTGTGAGATACTGACGTGTTGCAACTGCAACAAAGCAAAAATCACTTTCCTTTAATATATTAGTGAATTAGGTGTACTTTTTTTTTAATCAAATAATATGAAATCAGGAGGATGAAGTTCAGAGGATGATAAAATTCTAAGAGGAAAATGTAGTTGAAATCTATAGCCAACAGCCTCAGCAAATTTGCAGGAGCAATTTTAATGTGGTAAAACAAATTTAAAGTACATCTGAATTAATCATCCATATAAAATACAAAGGTTTCTACAGAACAAAGAATATGCTCCTATAGAACAAACGCCAAGTAGGCAGTAGTATTTCAAAATTTATTAGATGGCATATGTTGAATTATTGATCCAACATTCTGATAAACTATATAATGCATTCATGTAAATGCAAATGAAATGCTGTTCTATAGAAGAATGCCAGATTATGGGCTAGACTTTAAAAAATGAAATGCAGTTTTAACTCCTTCATGTCAGTGGACACACAATGCAGGTCACAAAGCCACCACTAACCTAGAGATACTGGATAGGATTAATCCTACAGTACACACCAGAGATTCCATCTACACTCCCCTCTAGTCTAAGGGGAGAAATGGCCATTTTTGGGAAGAATTCACCTGGCCTCTCCTGGAGGACACAAAGAATCTTACACCAAAGAGGGTCAGATTCTGTCCTTGGATGGTAAAAGGTGTCTTATTGCCTGGGTGGAGTGTGGGCATCTCCGTTCAGTCCCACTGACAGAGCAGGTTTGATGTGGCATCTTCTGTACCAATTCAGATTAGTTGTTATAAGGTCACTGAACTTTTTTCCTCTCTCCTTTTAAATGTACATCGGAATTGATCCAATGTAGTTGATTTATAGCTTAGCGTGAAGCTGAGAATTCGAGGGGAAGTTGTTGCTTCTTTCTTTAGAGGGAAAATGGGGTTTGGAGGTAGACTAACCTGTTCCTTTGGAGCATCTCAGTGCATGATTTTAAAAATGCATCATGATGATAAGGAGTGAAGCAGTCGATGTTGTTAGCTGTAGAGTCCCAGTTGCTGTGAGCTGAAGGAACATAAGGATTTTTGTCAAATTTATCTCTCATGTTTCATTGTCTAGCAAAATGAGAGTCAACACTATAAGAAGTGTGCTGTGCCTTACGGAAAAATAAAAACTTTAAAATGTGAAATACTGTGACTTTGAAAGAAATGGTGTTATAAAGAGGATGATCATACTATAATTTATTATATCTTAACAGAGTCCAGCCTTAACATGATAGGCAGTCACATAATGAGTATAATGTGTAGTACAAAAACATTTTTTCTGCTTCTGAAAGCTTCTATAAATACTTTGGAAGATTCCTTTATGTTAATTAAGGAAGATGCAGAAAGTTGCAATATTTTATGGGAAGAGAGGCAAGTGCAAGTGCAAATTGTTGTGCTTTTTGCCTTATTGCAGAGGGGAAGAATTAAAAGTTTCATCCAATTCTGAAGGGTTTTGTGTTCCATATTGTGCTGCATGCCACGATGTTGGGAGGTAGAGGTAGCAATTTTCATTGACTTCCACCATACTGTGTTTGCTTCATTAAAAAATTACAAATTTGTTGGCAAAAAGCAGTAACATATTGCTAGAAAACATCAAAATTCACAGTGTAAATTCATAACTTAAAATTGTGTTCAAAACTGTGGTTTGTGAATTCTGTCTTTTCTTTTAAAAAAGAAGAAATAGGATAATGATAGAAAGCTTCTATTTCTAGGTCAGACCAAAGATTTTTAAGCCAAATATCCTCTTTCTGATGGTATATCAGACTTGCCAAAATCTTTATTAAGTGAATGTATTCTACAACATTTGAAACGGTAACCACAAAAGAGAAATCATTAAAGCATCAATGCCTTACGCAATTATACATGTCTGATGTTATTCTGATGTGCATTATAGAAGGGAAATAATATTTATTCCTGATTAATCTGAAAATATGGTATTATTTCTAACAGGTTTTGTTTTTATTTTTGTTTTCTTTTATTTCTACAGGAAGTTGCCCTTGTCCTTGCAGCTATACTGGTATTTTTGTTGGCTTTCTATGCGTTTTTTTACCTCAACATTTCCAATGAAGTTGACCTTGACCTGGATCCAGATGAAAACTAGCAGATGCAATGAATCTATCATCAAGATTTCTTCAACTTCAACAAGACTACATAGGAACACACAGTCTCTTCACTGTAAGACAGTAAACAATGCCAGTTCTTGCAGTCCAAATTCATAAGAAAATTTTGCAATACGTCAGTCACATTCCAGAGCTCCAAAATAAGAACACTTATGCCTGGCCAAGTGTATTTGTTTAACACCAAAGCCAGGAGCAACAGTAAATACATGAAGTTTTTTGTTTACATTATTTTTTTCCTCAGGCAGAGAACTTTGATGTCAAAAGACAGGTGCTACTATTATCATGGGTATTGATGCTGACTTCACAGGAGGAGTGTCTGCCTTAACCAAATTTAGGAATCAAAGCTTCCTAATAACCAAATTAGTTTCCTTTTCCTTTCCCAAAAGAAAGCAGAAATACCAAATAAAAAGTCTTTCCTTCATTTGTGTTTAAAATATATCAAAACCCTCTCATCCTTCTCTCCTTTTTAATCTTTCTTGTGCATGTGTGCACACACGCACACATGAAGATGGAAGAAACTGTAGGAAAAAAATATCTTTTTAGAAGCAGTCTGTCACCTCCTATATGGACTTAATTTTCTGTCATTCCAGATTCTGTGTGCCCATATATCTGCAGTAATCTTTTTCATTCTTTTGCCAACTGTTCAGCACACATGTGTTCTGTTAGAAATGGCACCTGGATGACAGAAGCTCTAACATTCGCATATGCTTCTGAAGCACAGTTCTTTGCCTCCTGTGCTGTCTGAACTAGTGTAAATAGAAAGTTTAGTTGATGTTGGTTTTAATTAGTGTACTGCTCTATTATTAATATAAAGTCAAAATTGTATTTTAATTATGCTCTTCCTGATGGTTTTGGTATCAACTTCCTCTACATTTTAGGGGCACGTTGTATAAAAACATTCCTTTCCTGCTATACAATCATTTTAATCATCAAACTAGCATGAGAAGTTGTAAGTAATAAGAAAACACTTTTTTTTCTGGCAAATTAATGATTGGGTGAATCTTGGCTCCAAGATATCCTTCAGTTCTTGCAAAGTACCTTTCAAATTATGCATTGTAGATAGCATTTTTGTTCCTTTTGATAGCCACAAGCCACTTGAAGAAGTTGGTATGTCAGAGCAGCTGCACAGAGCTTTAAAATTATGGCTTTATTCTGTTCTGCTTTGACTCAGCATATAACTGAGCTTGTGGATGTAAAGGTTCTGTTTTGATCCTCTTAAAAATGTGATCAGTCTTTGACTGAGATTCAGTTCAGATTCAGGTTGACATCAAGAAAAGCATAGAGCCATGGGTGCTGAATGTGGCAGGTTAGACAGACTGACTTCCAGAAAAGTTTTCATAATTCTGAAGTTAGCGAACTAGCCTGGCTTTACCTTTGACTTCAATTTCAGAGAATATTAGGTTTAATCATAACTGAGATATTTGCTGTCTTGTCCTGAGATGCCTGACTCAGATTTCTTACAGTGATTTTGAAGACAAAGGGAAACAAATCACAGCAAATACTATAATGGAAAATATATTTCTTTTAAATTGACATGGTCCCATTATCACCACTTAAGAAACTTAGATCAATACAGTTAATTTTTAAAACATACAGTAACTATGACCATATACATTATGAGTCTCTAAGGGTCCACTGCTTACATGTCATAGCCCTCATTCACTTTATGCAATGCAAAACAAGTCCTCTCAAAATTCAGAGTACAACAGTCTTCCGAAAAATATGTGAAAGAGAAACATATATATGCAAATATATCTCATCTTCTAATTCTGACTGTTACAGACAGCAAATCCTAACATTTATGCATGCCTATGACTTTTTGTCCGCTACGACTTGCACACATGATCAAACACCTCGCAGCATGTTTAATTTATGGTGAAACATTATCTGACAGATGACCCAACTTTCAGAGGAGGGAAAAGCATATCACAGGGTGTCTCCTTGGATGTGACATGCCTTTCACTTCACCAGTGTCCCACCACATACCACAGAAGCTGCAGACCTCTCCTGTTAATTTGCATTAGAAATTTTCTTGTTCTTTAAGATGCTAGAAGGGTTACTATCTTAATGTTAGCATATAGATCTCTGGGTGATGCATGGCCTGAGAAAGATGTGTAGTTACTCCCTTCATGCAGGTGATCTTGTAACCTGCTCTCTCAATTGGTTGTGCTAAAAAGCAAACAATTCTTACTGTCAGATTTATGCACATGAAGTTCCTAGAACAGGAATATTGCATTTCCCATAATTATGAATCAGACAAAATCTGAAGTGCATATATATATGTGATTCTAGCAGCTTCCCTGATGTGTGACTGATGAGTCTATATTGCCACAAGTGCCACTGTTTGCAGTTTGTCTGTTGGCTTTGTTTAGATTAGGCCTTTTCATTTGTGTGAAAGATCATGGAATCACAGAATCATAGAATTGTAAGGTTTAGAAGGGACTTTAAAGATCACCCAGTTCCAACTGCTCTGCCATGGACAGGGACACCTTCCACTAGACCAGGTTGCTCAGCGCCTCATCCAGCCTCACCTTGACCACCGCCAGGGATGGGAGCATCCACAGCTGCTCTGGGCAACCTCTTGCATTGCCTTACCATCCTCAGAGTAAAGAATTTTTTCTTAATGTCTAATCCAAACCTACTCTCTTTTAGTATGAATTGATTTCCTCTCATACTGTCACTATGTGCTCTTGTAAAAAGTCCCTCTCCATCTTTCTTGTAGGCTTCCTTCAGGTACTGGAAGGATATTCTCATGTAACAGGAAAATTTCTTTTTGCTTAGATAAACTGGGTAGACTTCTGTTTAGTGTACATAGAAATACATGGTAAATATTGCAGCAAATACTCTTTTTCTCTTATCAGTACTATAATTCCTAATCGGACATATGGCTTATTTTGCCCTTAATTATATCTGAGATTGAAATATGCCTTTTGGGTTTTGGATCATCTATCTTTGTATGAGTTGCTCAGTGTCTATTTTATTAATAAATGATGTTTTCTATTTTGGTTCTCTTATTAATGTTGAACACACGGAATTATATATACATTTGAAAGGACATTAAAGCAATCTAAACAGCACAATGCTCAAAAGTGAGCAGGGATACCCTGTTTTAGTTTTAGAATATCGAGTTTATTTTAGACAGTTCTAGCCCCTAAGCTCATTTTAAAACTACATGTGGCCTATGAATACTTGAAAGACAATGAAGAGAACTTCCTTTGGCATCCTACCCAATACCAATAGATCAGGTCTCTTTCTGCAGTTGATCCATGTAGCTCTATCACTTCAGTCACAAATTGACTTTATTATAAAATTAATACTTTTATATACTTGTTTCGAAAAAGGATTGCTGGTCAAATCATTTACTTGACAAACCTGGCTTAATGAGGCAGGTTTTTTCAAAGATATTCAGCTATAGGAAAAGGGCAGACATCAGTAGTGTTGTTTCCCTCTGCTCCTGGAGTAAGCTGAATTTCTTTCCAGCAGAGGTTGTGGAGGAGATGCCTGTACTGAGTCCTTGTGCTGTGGGAGGGAGCAGATGTCCTGTTCGGAAGAGTCTCTGGCTAGGAAGGCACAACTGTCATTTTGCTCAGTAAGTCTTTCCTAGGCAGTTTTCCTTTTCTCTTTGATCCTACAAAAGCAGACCACCACGTAAACCATCTCAGGACAGAAGCCTCAGTATGGTAGCTTTACTGGTGCTTCTAGTGAACATTGCCAAGGAGAGGCTCTAGCTCTACTACCTGGAGTCCATAAATATATTTTACTGGAAGCTTAGGAGGCATGTTAAGCATTTCCCTAATAGACCCTAGAGATACATTTAAACTTTTCTTGAAGAACGCTTTAGTTCAAGTTCACTGTTGCATGTCATGCAGACATCGTGTGATTCAGGATGGGAAACAGTTCCTTCCACGCATCACACCAGCTGTAGCAGGGACGATGTGTAGACTGGGAGATTATGGGACACGTTACTGATAGCTACACATGACCAGGCTCATCTGTTCACTTAGGTGTCCTCTAGAGCAGCTGACCTAGAAGTTGTGTTTGGAAACATAAGTTTTGAACAACCCTGCTAAAGGAGTGCACAGTGAAGGCCCTACAAAAACAGTTAATGCTGTTTCCATGAAAATGGCTACCATGGAAGAGGTTTATCTGCTGACTTAGGGCCAAGTGTTGAATGCTGCCCTTTCAAGAAGGAAAATGTTGCTAGCAGCTCCTAGTAGAGTGATGGCTGATAAGGGATTGTGCCTGTAAGGCACAACTGAGCCAGTTGGTGAAGGTCAAATGCATTCAGGACAACTCTCTGTTGAGGACTGTACTTGAAAAGCAGAGTAGGCAAGTTAGAGTGCCAACAAAAAGGATACTACAGATCTTGATCACAGTTCAAGTTTTACTTACAGTAGCATAATAATTAGTGGTGCTTATGACTAAGAAAATAACAATATGGCACATCAATAAGACAGCAGAAATGTGATGTTAATACTGCATTCTAAAAGGTTTTACAGTGGATTATGCCTGCACTTTGGGAAGTGAAGCCGTGAGATGAATGAACTGGCAAGGATTGTCTGTGATCTTATGCTTACAGTATTTTTCCCTGAAAAAGCCAAAGGAGATATCATGCAGTATTTTTCTCCATCATCCTCTTAGTTTGCTGTAAGGGAATTTTGTAGATGTATTTCTACACATTTCCAAGAGTGAAAAAAGATTTTTTTGTAGTTCATCAATTCATTTAATTGACAGAATCCTCTACTCATCCTTTTATCCCCCCTTAATCACAATCAAATTAGTGGGGAGACAGCCAAAATGTTAGGTACCAGTGTCTCTCAAGCAGATGTCACACCACTACTTTTTAGCTCGTTTAAATGAATAAACATGTTAAACTGTGAAGTATTACATTTTAGATTTTTTCATTTAAAAAAATGGGACAATCTGTTTACTGTCCTTAATTGAGACAACAATCCCGGTGGTTGCCAGTTTTGGCAGTTGTAATGATGAGCTATAAATATTGGGACAGACTAACTGATGATTGTGGAGGATAGTTCAAGTACAATACTCATTCTGCATGAATACTTTCTTCAGTGCTGTATTTTTTCTAACTTCCATAGTTGTTATACTGGTTTTGCACGTTAAAACCACAAATAAACACCTAACTAGTCCATCAATAGGCTTGATTCTGTTGTCTTATTCTCCGTAACTACGAACAGCAGATAAAAACTGTTCACCCTGGACCACAGTTCATGCCTTGCCCAAATTCTCCCTAAAAGGTGTATGCCCAGGTCAGTTACAAATGCAAGCTACAAAGAGCTTCATTTTACTGAACCATGGAAAAACTGAGCAACATAAAGATCTTTAGGACTCTTTTTGCCATGCCACAGAGTTTGTAGAAATTTAAAAGAGTGTAGCCAGAGGAGGTGAGTGTGGAGTTTGGAGTTTGGTGACAAACTGATGTCATTGTTCTATTGTAGTTCCTCTGGAAACATGAGTGGGAGAAAATCAAAGTAAAATGGCTGGTTCTTCCAGATGACAACCATCTCACAACTCACCATGTTGCTCAAGAAGAGCTAATTCTGATATCAAATCAGAGCTACCACAACTACTTCTGTTTTATAGCACAATAAAAGGGACACAAGGAAATAAAGGTGTCTGGAGCAACGCAGCTTCTTCTTGGATCAATGGTTCATTTATTTAAATAAGAAAGAAATAGGGTTTGGAGATTTACACAAAGCATAAGTCAGGGTAATTGCTGCTGCCTTCATGTGTAAAAAAAAGTCACATTAGGCCAAGCTAGAGTAGCTTTGTGTGTTTGTTACAGAGTTAAATGTAGATGTACTGATCCTGGCCATGTCCGCATTTCTCTAGAGGCACCTTCTCCTGTGATACTATTAGCAGAGAGGAGGGACATGGAGGGAAATGCCAGGGGAGCCCTTTTGCTGATTCTGCACTCCTCAAGCATCTCCTGCTCAGTGGGGAGCTGGTGGTGTTTAGAGTAGGACTGCAGTCCTGGATTGCTTTGGACAGGCTACAAAAAGAACAGAGCAGAGCTTAACCTACAGGGTGAGTCTCCTACCATTACTGGTGCCTGATCTGTTACCACAAATAAACAGAAGCTGAGACATTCAGCCTTTTTATTTTATTTATTAAGTTCTCAGGGAGGTGCCAGAAAAGTTGTCTTTTGTTGTCCTTTTGAAACTCTAGTGCCTAATTGTTTCCCTTACTGTCTATGGGATTCCTTTCCTGTCAAAGAATGCCACACTCATGCCTACTGCTTTTTGATACTATCGTGCCTACTGCCTTGTCCTTTTGCAAGGAGGGACTGGGGAGTGACCTGCCATCTCCCCTGCTCTCACCTGGCTGGAACGGAAGAGGCCTCAAGTGTCCATTACTGTGTAATACAGTAAGACTTGCTCTTGTTTGGTGAGGACAGCAAATTGGGAATTCAGGGCAGCTTTATTTAGCGTTTCCTGCCTGAGGAACCTTCAGAGCAGCAAGCATGGTGAAAGTCAGGCTTTTGCCTACTTCCCTCTTGATGGCTTCCTTCAACTTCTCCTTCAAAAGATCAGATGAGTTACTGTGCTTGCCTTCTTAAGGCAGGGCTGTTTTAACAACAGTGTCATGGGGTTTTGCTGCCCTAAAGAGCTCATGACTGCAGGTGACCATGTTTGTGTTTATCTGTTCATTAATCATAGCCTTTCCTGAGCTGCTCTTCTCGGGCAAGTACTTTGCCTTTGTTCCACTCTATCTCTGCTGCCCCAGTGCTGGGACTGTTTCGCCCAGTGCTGTGTAGCCCCAGGGCTGTTTAGCACTGGATGTGCTAAACAGAAAAAAGAGCAGAGTGGCTTTTTCAGATCATTACCAAAGCCACAAATTAATTTAAAGTTAGGCAATATATGTGGGGGCATTTTCCCAGTGCACTATATAGATTTTTATTTTGAAGTGCAGCCTGTCCTTGTGAATTATATTTGACAGTCCTTGCCCTTATACATGGAGGCTTCTGAGTTCACATTAAAATAAGACAAGTTATAAACATGATTGTGTTGTCCATGAGAATATGTCTGGATTTTTAATTTTCTCATAAACTGGTCATCAGTTGCCTTTAATTAATAGAAAAGTGGCCTTTATTTGTCAGTGATACAGTTTGGTCACATTTAGCTTCTCATCTGAAATGTTACAGAATGATAATTACATCCCTTTGGCAAGGGTTACCTCAAAATAAGAATTACTTGTAATATGTATGACTTTTTCTGAAGACTGTGATGATGAAATTTTGTAAATTCTCCACAGAAATATCAGATGTATGACTCTAACAAGAGTAATGCTTTTGAAATTTTTCCTTGTCAGCAAGTTTTACTTTCTGTATTAGGAAATTTTCAAGTTGATATCAGGATGGAGTGGGAAATGCCTGAAGGACAAATGAAAGGGCTGAAATAAATTCTCAAGAGACTGTTCACATGAATTATTCAACCTCTCGTGTTCACACTGCTCTGACTGGGCTGTGTCAAGAGTTATGGGGTGATGGAGAGGCAACGCATCTAAGACAACCCACTTTGCTTCTGATTGTAGCACCCTCAAGCCTGCAGTGGAAAGAGTTTCTTCTACACAATATTAGGCTCCTATACACAGAAGAGATGTCTCTTACTAAATTAATTCCTATCTACAGAAAAAGATAAATTCTGTTTTATACATCTTTAGAGGTAGAAAAAAGAAAAAATGTTCCCCATGAGCAAGGGCATTTGAAAACAAGAATCATTCCTGCAGCATGGGAGATTTGCATAGGCAAAAAACATGTTCAATTTAAAAGATAATACAAATACAGAAAGGAGGATTTCATTGATCCACCATTCCTTACGGTACAGATCTCTAGAGTAGTTTCCACAAAGCCATTATTCCCCCAATTTCACCACTAGTTTGAGGATTGTCATTGCCAACTCAGAATGAAAAATGATCTTGTATTTCTCAGAACTTAAGAAAATTAAAGTATCTTGTTAAACATTGAGTTATTCAGTTACTTTGAAAGGGTCTACCAGAGGGTATTTACAATAATGTATATCTCAAAATGATGTAGAATAACAGAAAAAAAATTATAACTGACTTTCAACCAAACAGCTGTGGAGCTGGCCTGGGGACCTTCAGCACTTCCTTGCTGCTTCCTTGCAAAGCCTTGAGGAACACATCTGTCACATCCACTCATCAACATTTATCTTAGTTACCATCTTAGTTTTCCTGTTGTTTGTAAAGAATTAAAACTCCTTGGTCATTGGTCTGGAGAAGGCTGAGTTTGATCTCTGCATCTAGATCAGGCTTTCCAGCTTGCTCAGATCGAGGCTCTTCATCAAGTTCCTTCCAGAGAGCCATAAGCAGCTTGAAAAGGGTCTGTGTGGCCTTCATCAGGTGAGCAATGAGGTAACACAGGGTGAACACACTGGAAAACCGACGTAGCCCCTCTTGGAGAGAGAAGTATTTGCTGAGGCTGTCTGGCAGCGGGGTACCTGGGTCTCTGTACGAATGGAGGAGCCTGGGCAGATGGATCTCAGGATGTCAGCAGGGACTTGATGCAGATACTCTGCCACATGCTGCTGCTTATGGACCCCCTCTTCCAATGGCAGAAACCCAAGAAAACTTGAGAGGACCCCACTGCAATCCTTTCATGAGTAAGATCATGAGAAGTCTCTCTCACGATAAGAAGGAGGAAAAGCTGTTCAGTTTATTAACTACTCAGGATTATAGGAACTGCACGTGCCACAATAAGCCTTTCTTAGCCTAACAGCAAAGGTTTCTTTGTAAAGCTTCACAAAAGTCTAGGCACATTACAGATAACTAAACAATTTAATTCTTGTAACAAGGAAACTGATGGAGCTGGACATAAGAGAAGAAAAACACCACCCACCCCAAAAAAAACCCCAAACCCCAAAAATATTTCAATAAGAAATATGTTAATTCTGTTCCAGAGGAACTACAGAGGCTCCAGCTCTGATGGGGTCTGAGGAAGGAGTCATGTACACTAATGATGTCTCCTTTCATCATGTGCTAGTAACAGGGTAGCACATCTTTGGGCCCTGACAACAGGAATACTTTAATTAAGTAAAACAGGATTACAAAACACCAGGCTACCTAACTGCCCCAGTTTAGAGAGCTGCAGAAATAAAGCTCTCAGTTCATTAAATTATGGCTTATATAGATACCCCACTATTACATCCCTCAGCTAAATATCAAAAACAGATCCACCAGCAACGTGTTCACATTCTGTCAAGTTCTCCCGTGTCTCAGAAGTCTTGAGGAATACAGAGACTCTGTGAGAAGTTTTGTATTATGTTGGTCGTCTCACAAGGTGTTCCTTGACCTTAGCATGGGGCTGAGAGATGAAGCTGGCGGGCTAATGAGGAGGAAAAAGAGGATAGTCTGTAACACCTCTGCTTTATGCTAGGCTTAATTATTTAGAGGTCGATATCACAGCTGTCCTTGGAGGTGGAACTGGGATAAAGTACTGCAGGAAAGACACAGTTGTTCCTCTTTGGAAAGCACAGTGAAAAAAGCTTTGGGCCATCTATGTCCCAGTGGAGGAATAATCTGTGATGCTGAAGGCTGAATAGATGGTACTGAAATGAAGAGAGCAACTAGCAAGCAAAGCAGGCCCTTCTTCCATAGCCTCAAATCCACAGCAGTGCCATGACCCACAGGAGCAGCAATGCCTCTCCATCTGAATCCCAAGGCTTTGGCCAGTTCAGTCCACCTGGAAGCTTGGAAGAAACAAACCTTGTGTGACCCTTCAACAACAATTATGCAGCAGGTCTCTGCAAGAATGAAAATTTGCTCACATGGAAGGAAAAAGCTTGAAAAACTGCGTAATACCCCACCCACTGACACCCACTGCTTGTGAACTGTATGGCTGGCTTTCATCCCTCTGAAAAACAAAGTTAATTTGACTAGTACTGTTACATTCCTGATGACTTGTGTTTTGGATATGTGGCAGCTGCATTAAAGAAAAAAAACCCATGCAGATAGCGGCTTGATTCACTGTGGCTGGCACAGAGATGGGTGCAGTGTCCCTGGCAGGGCAGCTTGTTTTGGAGAAGGAGGAATTTGTTCATGGTTATGCTGTCATGACATACTTCTCCAGTGGTACTGCCTGCTTTGGGAGTCCCGAGTTCCTGCAGGGTCAGTGCAGCTGATGTGCTCCCTGCTGCTGCATCAGCCTTCCCGGCAGTTTTAGTATTGACAGGGCTGGTCTCTGCAGGAGATCTGAGCAAGCAATACCATGGAGGCAAAACCAAGTCAGGAATGCAGGTGTCAGGGTGATCAGAAGCCACAGGGGACACAGAGCCTAGATACACTAAATTGTCAGGAGGCCGGTGCCTAAATCCAACTCCAGTCAGAAATGAAGGGAATATAGGGGTTGGTTTGGTTTAGGGTTGATTCTCAGCTGATCCTGAATGTATATTGAACAACTGTGCACACCAGAAGTCTCTGGAGAGCAGAAGGCAGTCTGGAGTTGCAGATGTGTGAATGTGCCACCAAAGGGCTGCCACCCTCCAGGACAGTCTGCTCCCGGTCCACAGTGGGACCACAGGTGACTTTTGCAAGAGCTCGTCTGGTAACACACTGACCCACTTCCTGCCATGGCAATATAAATTTACTTGGAAGTGTGCTCGGGTCTGTGGGCTCTGAAGGGCTGTCTCCAGCTGCTCCCAGGCTAGCCCATGTTTGTTGCCTGTATGAAGGATGAATACACATGACGATGCATAAATGTTGTGTTGAGCAAGACTCTGTGGGCACATGCATAGAATGATAGGATGGTTTGGGTTGGAAGGAACCTTAAAGGTCATCTACTTCTAACCCTCCTGCCATGGGCAGGGACACCAGAGCCATGCTCAGAGCCCCATCCAACCTGGCCTTGAACACTCCCAGGGATGGGGAATCCACAACTTCTCTGGGCAACCTCTTCCATTGAGTCAGCACCCTCACAGTAAAGAATTTCTTCCTAAAATCGAAACCCGTCCTTTTCCAATTTAAAACCATTACCTCTTGTCCTATCACTAGTGGTGTAAAGGTTGTACATTTTCTCTGGCATAATTAAAATCTTTTTGTTTATGACTTGTGATTCGGTTTTTTCCAATGTTTTTCACACCAGTGTATCTAACCACCACTGAGATTTTAGCAGAACTTCAGGAGACTGTATCACTTGCTGTCTCCCACATTCACGTGTGTTTTTTTGGGCTGCATTAAATGCGATGTTTTGCACTCACTATATTTTGCAATAAGCCAGTATAACAGAGTTACAACTTCTGAATCATGCTGGATTGAAAATACAGGGAAAAGAATAAACCTAGACCGTTATTTGCAAAAAAATTAGTAGAATAATATACATTATTCAGTCATGGATTAAGATACTTATTTCTAATTATTAAATCATTAATAATTTAAATACTTTAAATATCTTTAATTAAATCCACTATGCTGAATAATACCAAATTCATTAAGATGAAAGTGATAGTTTGGGATGGAAATAGTTATCTTAAAAAGCAGTTCACTCACTGCATAGTGCCAACAGCCTTCCTCCTGAAACCTGCTCAGGACACGTTTCACAACCTACGGGAAGCTGCAGTGCTGGTACATCACAATCAGCTTTTTCCTTCCTCCAGTATGGTGTTGGGATCACTGCACAGCTTAAGATTTTGCCATTAGGATGAAGCAAAACTCAAAAACTGAATAATTACTAAACACCCTTTTCTTCAAAGCAAAAGGGTTTAGCTGTAGTTTTCCTACAAACCTGAATTCAAATAATTTCCCTTTCATTATTACCTAGTTTTAGTACTTATTCCTTCTCCTGATCCTAATCTATCATACAGGATTGACATTATCCAGGTTTAAGTAGATGTGATTCACTCCAGAGGTGGCTGCATTTTAGTAACTGGGTAAAGTGGTCCCATTGCAAATTTTGTAGAATTATTTAATGGAAACATTTTATTTAAATGTAAATTTTTTCACTATTATTATCATCATTATTATTACTATCATTGTCATCAACTACTAGGAGTGAATACTAAGAATTTTTCTGTCCACATTAGTAATAGAAAGACACACACAGGAGTACAGCAGAGGCATTTGTCTACCTATTGCTTAATGTGAATGGACTCACAGGTTACTAACAGCTTGTTGTTTTTTTCCTTTATTCAGGTAGTAGTAAATGTAATGAAAATAGTTTGGAGGTATTTGTCTGAATTCAGTAAACAAGTTGTTTTTAACAGATTTAACATGAATTTCACATTAAGTCTTCATTTTCCTGGCAGACTTTATTATTCCTTTGTAGGACATCATTACACTGACTCTGTGAAACCCTCAGAGAAATGGTTTACAGGTGCATCTCACCTGTTGCTTACTGTGATGAGATTCACACCTTTAGCGAATGGCTGTAAAATGTTCTACATGGAAGTACTTTATCTGATTATCTAAACATAGTGCACACAATTTATTCCTAATAAAAATTGTATCAGTCATCATAAACATAGTCTGTTCTCCAACAGGGGAGAAAAAGTCTATCCTTTGTATGTTTGAAGTATGCTGGCCATTGGCAGAAAAATACTTGGAGGTTGCCAAATACAAATCCCAGGATTTAAGAGGATTCAAGACCAGTGCAGGTTTTACTCATCACAACACTCTACCACTGCTGTGTGTGCAATTTCTCAGTCCCTGATCCTTAATTGGGTGTCCAGGGCCCATGAACAGCATGTGGAGGTGCCGGAGGTGGAGCATATTTGACTACAGGATGTGGAGATGTGTAAGTCAGAAGCCTGTCTGAAATCCCATGCCCTTCTGCACCTTGGAATGGCTTTTTAACAGGCTTTTCAGTTTCAATGCCATCAAGAAGACTTGTCCCTTTCCCCATCATCTGAGTGCTCTCTTCATGTAGTAGGTGCCATCTCTGTCAAAGGTGGAGCAGCTGTTGCATCTCTAAATCATGGTCCTGATGGAAATTACCATTCCTTTTCTATGAGAAGGGATGAGAAAATCTCACACTGACTTCCAGGGAGATGAAATCTTCTGACTAGAGTATATCACAGGAACAATATGTTTCTCTGAGTGTCCTGGTCGACGGAAAGTTGAATGTGAGTCAGCAGTGCCTTGGCAGACAGAAGGGCCAGCTGTGTCCTGGGGGGCATCAGGCACAGCATTGCCAGCCGGGCAAGGGGGGGGGATTGTCCTGCTCTGCTCCGCACCGGGGTGGTCTCATCTCGAGTGCTGGGGGCAGTTTTGGGCACCACAATATAAAAAACATATAAACTTATTGAGAGTGTCCAAAGGAGGGCCACGAGGATGGTGAAGGGAAGGNGGTGAAGGGCCTTGAGGGGAAGCTGTATGAGGAGTGGCTGAGGTCACCTGATCTGTTCAGCCTGGAGAAGAGGAGACTGAGGGGAGACCTCACTGGAGTCTTCAACATCCTCATGAGGGGAAGAGGAGGGACAGATCTCTTCACTCTTGTGACCAGTGACAGGACCCAAAGGAATGGCCTGAAGTTGTGTCAGGGGCGGTTTAGGCTGGATATCAGGAAAAGGTTCTTCACCCAGGGCACTTCCCCAGGGAAGTGGTCATGGCACCAAGACTGATAGAGTTCAGGAAAGATTTGGACAATGCTCTCAGACACATGGTGTGACTCTTGGGGTGTCCTGTGTAGGGCCAGGAGCTGGTCTTGATGATCCGTGTGGGTCACTTCCAACTCAGGACATTCTGTGATTCTGTGAGCTCTGACTGGGCATAGTGAGGCATTGAGCTACATCTGTCATATCCCATTCAAATACTACAGTAGCTGAGACAAGGGGAGGTCTCCAGCAGCCATATTTCAAAAGAAATCACTAGCTGCCATTGTGTTTTATGAAAAATCCAATTTCAGAGCTGTTTGGTAGGAATTTTCAGAGTGCTCAAACCAGCCCTGGGGGAAGATAAACAGAGGAACATATTATTGTGTCCAAACTAAGCTGGTGCCTGAACTGGATGTTGGCCTTTTTAAGACCAAAGAGCTCTTGGGTGTGACCCAAATTCAAGATGTCCGGGAAGCTTTTGTACTGGCAGCTGAACTCCTGTTGAAGGAGTTTGGAAACCTCCTGAAGTAGACACTCTCTTTTGGATGTAAGTACATAAATTCCAACCCTGCCAGGTTTTAAGGACCTAAGTACTTTTCTGAGTACAGAGCCATGACAGATATATGTCCACCCTTCCATCAGAACTCCAGGATTTGATTCATACTATACAACTGGAAACTTTAAACCTTAATTTATACTCGATATATATTGAACAGTGTGCTGATTTTGGCTGGGGTAGAGTTAATTTTCTTCACAGGTGCTAGTATAGGGCTGTGTTTTGGATTGTGCTGAACACAGGCTTGATAATCTAGTGATGTTTTTGTTATTGCTGAGCAGGGCTTGCACAGAGCCAAGGCCTCTTCTGCTTTTCGTACTGCCACGTTGGCAAGGAAGTTGTGAGTGCATGGGAGGATGGGACAAGACACAGCCGGGACAGCAGACCCCAACTGGCCAAATGAATATTCCATACCATGTGGCATCATGCTCAATATAAAAAGTGGAGGGAAGGAGGAGGAAGGGGGGACACTTGGAGTGATGGCATTTGTCTTCCCAAGTAAACATTAGGCATGATGGGGCCCTGCTCTCTCGGAGATGGCTGAACACCTGCCTGCCCATGGGAAGCAGTGAATTAATTCCTTGCTTTACTTTATTTGTGTGCACAGCTTTTGCTTTCCCTTTTAAACTGTCTTTATATCAACCCACGAGTTTTCTACCTTTTCTCCTTTGATTCTCTCTCCAATCCTGCTGGTGGGGGAGTGAGCCAGTGACTGCCTCGGTCTTGGCTGCTGGCTGGGGTTAGACCACAACAAACAGCATTTTCTTCCTGGGTTTTCCTTCCACCATTTCTTGCTAAGCATGCAGTGGACATGAAAATGCATGAGGAGTTTCTATAACAGCACTGTGAAATAATAAATTCCACTAAGCAACTCTGGAATCTACAAATGATGTAAATGTTTTTTTCATTTAATTACTATCCACATTTGTGTCCAGCTTCGGAATAATACAGCTGCACAAGTAATTAATTAATATAGGAATGCAGTTTAATAACAGCACAAGGGTTCTGTGTTCACTGGTTGGTTACGGGCACTAGCTAGCATGCTCATAACAGGTTGTTGCCATTGTTGCCACCTCATTAGAAAATTAGCATTTAATTAACTTAGGAAGATATGGAACAATTTTGATATGGGAAATATTTGTACACATTGTCTATTGGAATTAAAAGCTCCCATCCAGCGAAAAGCACAGCAGCCTCTACAGCTGGTGGCTGTTGGCCCACAGAAACTAAACAGACTCGCTGGTCTGTGCAGCTGCAGCCGCTGCCTTTGATTTGGAGGGGAAAGGAAAGCTGTGAGACTGTTATCTGAGGCATCAGCTGAAAGGAGTGATCCAGCTGTGACATCAGCACTTGCCTTGCAGGCACCGTAACAAGTCCCCAAAAGTGTTAATGCATGGACAGTGCTGGCCTCTGAACTCTGAAAGCAAAAGTTTTAAAGGAAAGACGGCTCTGCTTCAAACTGGGCTTGCTGCAGCCTCCCCTGTAGCCGGTGGGAGTCTTTCCACTGACTTCACTGGGCTTTGGACGGCCCTGCTGGGGTTTCCTGGCCAGAGAGCATCAATGCTGATTTGAGCCAGGTGCAGGGAGAGGAAGGTCAAGCTGCACAAAGGTTAGCCACTGTTGGTTTGGTGGGGCAGAGGGTGGGGAAGAGGAGACAGCCAGAAAGGGAATGGACTGCTGAAAGGCAACTGGATTTTCTTGCTGTCACTTTGTTCCTCTTAACACTGGCTGGATGGTCTGAGGTTTTATATGTTCTTGTGGATGAAAAGATCCTCTTTAAATCTCAACGTTGAAAAATAGCCTTGAACTTCCTGCTGTCAAACACAGAACAGAAAAAAAAGTCCCTGTTTCCTAGAGTGAATTATCTTTCTGACCAGACTCTTCTATGTAGGTTGGTGCAAAAGCAGAACAGTCAGATGACATTGAGCCTTGCTCCTGCAGGGTGAGGAATTCACACCTACGTGTGCCAGCTCTGCCATGGGCATCTGTGGGGGATTCCTCCAGGCAGGGGTAAATGGTTATATCACCTCTGTCATCTCTTGGGCTCAGGAGCACATACTGCAAACCCTCTGCACTTGTTTAATGTTGCACATGCAAAGCCATGGAGTCGTGCCAGCATCCCACAAGTTTCTCCCACTGACGTCCCCTCAGCTGCAGCTGCAGCAGCAGGATCTATCCTAACCCCAGGCTGAACCAGCACTCTGCAGCAGCCAGCCTGCCTCAGCTGCTCTGGCAGCCCTGCTTCAGCGTCTCCAGGTACTTCTGAGAGAGATGTCACTGCCCTTGCCAGCAAAAACTGAGCTCCCAGCTCTTCACTTGCCCTTCCCCAGTCCTGCCGAGCAGATTGCCACCTGCCAGGAGCGCTGCAGCAGGACAGCAGGGTCTCACTGAACAGGATGGGTGGGCTGAATTGTGTAAGGCTGTCACCCCTGGGGGATCTCACTCCTGTCAGTGCAATGAGCTGACAGGTAGGGACCGACAACACCCATCAATCACACCCTGAAGAGCCTGAAATGCTGCCATTTCTCTTGCGGAGAGCAGCAGCCAAGCCGACAGGCTGCGCAGGGCTGTCAATGAGGCAAATGTCCTCGTTGACAGAGCTGCTCCTGAGAGCATCTCCCACAGTCATCCGTGTTTATCCCACGCAACTGCCCCCTATTCTTCCTCCTGTTGTGAGGTGAACAAATGCCGGAGCTGGATGGATTAAGAATGATTGTGTTGTGTTTGGTGTAGATGCTTTTTCAGGCAGACACTGAGGTGTGTGGCGCTGCTCTGCACTGTGTCAGGCTGTGAGACAAGCAGATAAAATGCAGTGGTTTTTATTCAGCCAAGGACAGGCAGACCTGGCACGGAGGGGGTGAGGGCTGCATGCCTGTGTTACATGCCTTTAATTGGTGGCAACAATTAAAGGCTCTTTGTGCTGTAAAGCAAGGGATGTAGGTGAAGGGATGAGTACTGAAGCTTCACCACTTCTTTGAGGGGAGAATTATTCAGGCTTGAGAATAGCAGCAGCATCTTATCACCCCCAAATCATCCATAAGGTCAGTGCTGAAGGTCAAAGGTGGAGATAATGTATTGCAAAGTCCTTTCACTGCCCGGCAGCAATGGTTAAATATGTGAAGGGAGGAACAAATAGATGAGGAAGCACTGCAAAAAGTAGGAAACAAACTAAATATCTCATTAAAATCTCACTCTGTGTCAGTTGTGTTTTTTCCCACCACTGGTTCAGAAGAACTAGCTGCTTCTACTCTACGAGTAATCCCACAGATTTGTTGTATGGAGCAGAGGTTGGGCCCTCATGGACAAGTGACTGTTGCCACGTGTGTGGCTCCATGGGAAGGCATAAGGACAGATCCCTGTCTGGCAGGACTTGATGAACTGCTGTACAACACACACTGACGTGGGCCGGGGCCTTCAGAAGAAAACACCACATAGTCACTTGATTTACACTGGCCTTTCCATTTACATTTTCCTCTGTTTATGCATTACTCTCACTGCCAGTAATTTATCTTTAGTGAGATTTGGACTACCTACTTTGGTGCTAAAATTCAAGAATATGATTTTAAAACCTACAGGCCACTGTAGCTTAACTGTAGAAGTACCCACATCCATTTTAGTAGACCCCAGAGCTCCCAAGAACAAATGCCTTCTATTCTTGGAAATATTTGGGCATTTAAAGGAGCATGAATTGGAACACAGTGCCATCATCTTGTCGCATCCCTGCTCCACATACTCCGTTCCCCACACTCTGAATACTTGTGGGGCACATCAACGTGAGCATATCACACCAGGCCAGAACATGGTTGTGTCTCCTGCAGTTGCCCAAAAATGCTTCTTTGGCACATTTCTCCCCAGCAGGATTTATGCCTCAGCCCACCTGCTATCGCCAGTCAAGGTCTGGTGACAATCTGGGACACTATGTCCCTCTCTGCTCATCCTTTATGTAACAGCCACCTCTGCCATCCCTGGCTGCAAATGTGCAGTAGCCAAATCCTTACAGCCCATCCAGTCCCTGCTCTCAGAAAATGTACAGAGAGTTATACTGCTGAACACTGATGAAATTTCAGGTGGTGCTAAATCTCCCCACTCCACACTTAATTATATCTGGTATTTCACTAATTTGAATTGCTGATCTCTTTAAAATGTAAATTGCTGATCTATTTAAAAGGCTACAGCAGGAGCACAGTTTACATGGAGATCCAGCTGGGATGAAGGGTCAACATTCAAGTTCAGTGTTTTCTTTCTAAACAACTTGGCTGCTAGAACAACACCTCGAGGATTTGAATTTAGTAGATCAAATTTTCTTCACAGTACATTCCCACTGACACCACTTAGGTCAATGGACCAGCTTGTGAACTCAGTTAAATCAGCATGTATTGGGAGTAACATTACAGAGAGTAGTGGAACTATTCCAGATTTAAATTGGTGATAATGAGACCAAAATTTGGTCCAACGTACTTGCAGAGTTCTAAGGGCAAAGTATTCATTTCCATCCTCAAGTAAAATATACTACCCTGAAGACTTTTTTTAATCCTTGAACACTAGTCGGTGTGTAACAATAAGTATAAACAGAGTGAACACTAGGAGAAAGAAAGATTAACATTTACCCACTAACCTGCACCAAAACTAGTAAAACCTGGGAATATTCCTGGGTGGATGCAAAAAAATCATCAGATAAGCTACATGATTTTTCAAGTTGTGAGTTTGCAAATATTTTTTAAATGTTCTAGTTTAACACAATATTTTGAGATGAGAACTGTAATTCAAGCTTTCAGCCTTGCAAAGACTGGGCACACTACTTTTATTAGAGGCACCAGCATCCCATTTATTTTATTCATGTTTTATTAAACACCCATATCATCTCTGTAGTTCTAGACTTTAGACTTCTGGCCAAATACTGCCAATTCCTTTCCTTTTACTCTTTCCACCTTAGCTTCTTTGCGCTTTTACAGGTTTTTCAGCAAGTATTTCAGAAAGTGAATTCTTTTTTCATTATATGCATGAAAATTTTATTGTTGATTATTCCAAGTTCTTGAATGCTTATTATAATAGAAGAGACCTCCCCATTTTTCACTTATTGGAAATGTCTGTATTATTCCTGTTCAGACAATGAAAAGTGGTAACTAGCACTCTGATAGCCAAGCTCTCAGTGTTAATATATGTGTGATGCAGTTGTAGAAACCAGTATGCCATTCAAAAATAGAAGTATGAACTGGAGAACAACCCTAACAACCAGCTCCAGAACTAGTGGAGCTCAAAAGATCCTGCCTATTTGGGTAGAGGAACAAAAATGTCTATATATTGCTTTCCACCAAATTGGCTACTTTTTCCAGGTGTGCAAAATGATAGTCTGTAAGTGTGGGACAGAGAAACAGCAGGAAAGGTTTTTTGTAAAATGAAAAACAGAGAAAGAGAGAGATATAGGAAACATATTTATCTAAGCTCTCCTGTCCCTTTTCTTTCAAATTAGATGAGAACACAGAAGGAGGTTGGAGGAGAGAAAGATTAGGGCAGGGGAATAGGGGAAAGCTGGAGAAAAATTTTAATTCCTTTAATTCAGGGGTCCCTCTGAAAGAGGATGCTTTCTATCTTCCTGCTCTGAGAGACCCATTTCTTGAGTTTTGCTTTTGATTTTTTCCTTTCTTTTACAGTTATATCTACATATACTGGGATTCAATATAGAAGAATGTATATACACATGCTGGAGGCTCAGCTGTGTAAATCACTACAGTTTTTATGGGAATCGGTGGAGCTGTGCTGATTTACATGACAAGAGGATCACACCTTCATACCTGATATTTAAACTGAAATAGCAAACTACTGGTGGCCTAATTTGTGCAAAGTTTGTATTTCTGTTTCAGCCAGTTTCTGATATGGACTAGGGGGGAAAAAAGCACACAGAGATATTTATTATCACCTCTAATAAAAATCTGAGCTCCAAACTTGATAGTATGTGACTGTGCATAAAATTAACTAGATGTGTCTGTTAGCAGATCTGGCTGAAGTTGTGCCTGATTATATTCTGCACGCATATTTGTTTTCAGTCATATTTACAGGGGTGCCTCTATCCTGATGCTTCAGTTAACTGTTACTTTGAAGAAATAAACAGAGGTGAGGGTCCAGTCACCTTCAGCTGTTGGAAGTTAATAAGGTGTTAATGAAACATTGGCAAATAGCAGCAGTTTAGCACTTGGTTGACACTTGATTTTTAAAAGAGACAGAGTGTAAATAAGCTGTGTTTGCAGTGAAAATTAGAAAAAGTGGGAGGTGGGGGAACAAATAACACGCTCACAGCTTATTGGTTTTAAGCAGGAAATACTCGATAGACCACATCAGGGAGAGTAACTCTCGTGCTGCAATCACTGGCAGCAAACAATGCCTGATGGCAAAGGGGTCTGTTTTCATACAGGCCTTTTAAAGACACTCTTCTAATATAAAACCACCCAATGCACATAGCCAGCATAAGAGGACCCTTGGCACCTCTGCCCTCTGGAAGTGCTCTGTGGGAGCATCTGGTCCGTTTGAGACCACTAATCCTATGAATCCTTGCAGTTGTTTAAGAGGAATGGGCAGTCTCATTCTGCAGGACACCTAAAGCTGTCAAGGAGCACAAACTCTGTTGTTCCTGCTGCATTAAAGACAACTACACCCTCAGAAATGGTAGCACTCTGAAGATTTATTAACTGCTGTGTGCTGTAGCAGGGCTGTGGGAGTGAACTTCGGGGTTCGGGGAGCAATTTAGTCTGGATATGTATTAGGCAATTCTATGTGAGATAGTACAGAATCAACCTGAGTGAACCTTGCCTTTTTTTTACCACTCACAGTATATATTCCTGGGTACAAGAGATGGTATAGCCAAGCTATACCTGGTATCCTGCTTCTAGCTCTGAAGAAAGAGGAGGAAAGTGATGGACCAGGTGTGGGAGCAGAATTAAACCGAGGTAGTTTAGCAGGCTAGCGTTTCAGAGAGATCTGGGAAGATCATTAGCAACTTTGTTTCGGAGTGGCTTCTTGGAATAGGGATCATTGAACTCAACACCTATCATAGATCTAGGCTCAGTAGAAAGATGAATATTTGTAACTGGTGCACTGAGGATTTTCTGTTTATGCAATATATTCAGAAAGATTTCTTGATAAAATGTTCTACAGCAGAAGACCTAATGCCAAGGCCATTCAAAAAGGGAGATACCCTGGGGACATGACTTTTTCTGCTTAGATACAAAGACATTGTTTGTTTTGAGTAGTGTGTGAGTGATGTTTCCTTGCCAGGCTGGAGAGATTGGTGGATTCTAGCAGAATATCAGCCACATCTGAAATTACTTTAGCAGTGTGGAGTTGTTATAGTTAGACACCCAAGTTACTTGATGTATCTTGTCCCTCATTCTCACGTGTCACATTTCATTCACAGCAGCCCTTACTACAGTGTACCTTACCAGCATAAGGCAGCCCCTTTGGCACACATACTGTATAATAGTCTCTTACAGTATGTTGCAATTGCAAATTAGAGATACCTTTAATTGAAAATGTAAAAATTTCATTTTCCTGAGGTAAGCATTGTCAGAGGAATAAACCTGTGGGTGTAATATACCCTTGGGTATTAGCATTTCTGAAGCGTTGAATAAATGAAAGACAAAAAGCCTATATTTTTGTGTAGGGTAAATAATGCCACACATAAATATTGAAGTATTGAACATAAAACACACTACGCAAAAGCATAGATTTTGTTTGCTTGTTTCTCCCTAATGTGTTAGAAAAGCTTTAACCCAAGGGGGACTGTAAGTGCAGTCTTTAAAATTAATTCAAGTGTCGTGTGTTGTCTATAAATTTCTGTATTGAATTACTGTCTTTTTTGCAGTTTGAGGCAATATATTGTTTTGTTTATGAAGACTACAGTGTAGCGGGTATCTTTTTGGCACCAACACACTGTGAGATAAACATCTTGCATTATATTTGAAAGAATCTGCAAATCCACACTTCCCAAATGAGACAGAATCCCAAGTTCTGTAGCGGAGCACTGGAGTTTGGCCCCAGTCAGAGTTGGGATGCTGGGCAGGGCACAGGGGGTGTCCCAAGTTGATTGTGAAGCAGTTTGGGTACCTGGCCACTCAAACACTGAGGATTTGAGGTCAGGATTTCCCTTGACAGGGTGGCAAAGAACATTGAGAGCTCTTTCTCTGCCTTTGTAGTGTATGGCCAATTTCCTGGGATAATCCATTTTTTCACTAGAGGCTATTATGAGGACATAAGACACCAGGAGGTGCACTTTGACCTCTGCTGTTCTCTTCTGTCATACACAGAGTATTTGAAGCTTTTGGCCTTTTGTACCAAAGGTCCAGTTTTGTTGTAGGATGTCAAGGCTCCTTTTTTAAGGGGCACAGAGCATAATTCCTATGATGCTTTTGTCACAACAGTGTGTTTGTTTTAATGACAACTAAGCCACCTTTAGCAACAGCAATTGACCCTTGGTGATGGACTGATTTTCTTGCCATCCGAGCATGGAACATTTGTTTTGACATTAATGCAATAATACCAGTACTGCTATTTTCTCTAAGTATTTTTCTCTGACTGTGTGTCCAAAATTTGTGAATGCAAAAACTCCATGTTAAGTAGACAGAATATAGAATCTGAGTGAAGAATCTTTTGTCAATGGAATTTTAATTCTTTTTCTCCTTGTTTAGCATTTGAGATATAGAATACATGGTCTGTTGTCTTCAGATCCAGGTCAGTGCAGCAGAAGATTTTGTAAATGCTTTTAAAAGGAATCTGAGGCTATGAAACAAGAAGAGACAAAAGATAATGCAAAAATGCTGTCATTTATGGTGTAGCAGAAAGTAAAGAGGGGACTGAGAAGAATAGAAGGAAAGAACCGCAAATATTTCTTAAACAGAATAATTTCCTCTGGAATATTTTAAAGGAAAACCAAAAAGTAATAGGGGATTAACATATGAGGTAGAGGTGTTCTATGATTTTGTTTCAAGTTGTGAGTTGCTCACAAAGGTTGAAAGTCTGAAAATGACCCATTTGGATTAGTCACAGGCTTCTGCTTGATGGCAGATCTTGGGGAAGATTATTCCAGGTGTAACTTTTCCTCAACCCATGAAGACAATGTCTTCCTAGGCTAGGTTAGAAGTTCAGGGCAGTATTCCGTCTGGGATTAAGACATGAATACTTGGGTACCTGAATGCAAGTGTCTTAGTCTAAAACAAGTCTAAACCATCTGACCTTCCATGGCTATTCCAGATGAATGTTTAATTTCCATTTGCTGCACATGAATAGTCCTCTCCAGAGGAACCGACTTCCAATCTGTGGTCAGGATTTCAAACTAAGTGGGACAAAACTCCTGAATATGCTCAGGTAGCTAATTTGGATTGGACACCTAAGTAAATTTCATTAAGATGACTTCTAATGCTAGCCTTTAAAATTAACTTTTCAGCTATTTCAGATTTCTGTCAGTAATTGAGCATTTTTGAAAAACAGGTTGTCCCCTATTGGCATACGTGTTTGTCCTACCACGAGGACACTGGTGATTTACAGACACATTTGACAGGCAGAATGGCAACACTCTCCTGGGGACAGATTTCAGCCTGTGAACAACAGTGTACTCGATATGCCAGAATTTCAGCTTCTGCTCTGGGCAGTTCTGGAGGAACTTCTGGCCTCACCTTGCTGAACTGCCACGAGTTTGCTTTCAGTGTGCAGTAGAGAGTGGCTTTTTCCCATGCTCTGATTAATAACTAGAATGTACTGCTTGTTTTTCTGCCCTTCTGCACTACCAGTGAAATTAAGTTTTAGGCATTCTTGGTGTGGGGTGTTTTCCCCTGTTAGCTGTGGCACATGGACTACAAATCTAGCTTGCATTCAGGCTACTATCCTCTTTGGGTAACTTACTTGGGGCTTATAAAAATCTTGCACAGGCCCAGTCCCTGCATGCATAAATCATCATTGCAAATAATGAGAGGAAGGGAGGCAGTGATGGACAAATGGGCCAAGTTCCTAAATTGGCAGTGATGCAAAGGATATTGAGACCTTTCTCCCATACGTAATAATACCTTGTGATTTCCTTTGCTGTGGCCAGCTTGAAGTTTACACAGGTGATTTTCTGATGGAAACCTCTTAGGGTGCTCTGATCCCAAGCAGCTGGATGACTAAAGCTGGAAGCTCTGTTTAACTGCATTCTCCATGTCCAGATCAATAGTCATTCTGTTATGAATCAACAAGCATGACCGTGCACAAAGGGTTGAATCCTTTTAAATTAGGTGCTCCCGTGATGAATATTTTCCTGACATACAAAAAAGGAAAATTAACCTATGCACAGTTTGCCTCCAAGCACTCTTCAAGGGTTTCATTTAATTTGTCAGTGATACAGAAAGAGGACTAATTTCTTAGTAGATATTTATCTAGAGGGAAGAAGGTGGTAAATAGTTACCCAGGCCTGTGAAGTGCAGGTGTTCATTAAGTGTACCCTGACATAAATATCTTCCTTTTCTCTTTTGTCTCGTCTGTTTGTTTGCTCTCTGCTGTTTTATTCAGCAGCAGCCAAGGGTTACCCAGCAGGGATATCCACCTGTGGTCACTGGGGTAGATATGTTGTAAATGTTCCTGGAAGCTCATTAAAATTAATCTAACTCCCAAGCAACTTTTGTTTGCTTTTGAGCATTCTCTTAAGAAACTCTGTAGCCAACATTTTTCTTCCATGAAAATATGATGCTTTTCTTTTAAATGGACTTATATCACTTCAAAAAGAACTGACTGTGCTCTTTCTTAGAAGTGAGAGTTAAAAATTCATTTACAATTACAGCAAGACCATACTTCCTTAATAGGATAGAATTAGAGCCTTAAAAGAAACTCAATAAGAAACAAACCAAACAAAACCAAAATAAAGCCTCCACAACCAAAACCCGAAACTCAAGAAAGCTTTAGACTTTGCTCTGCAGTTTGCATTATCAACTTAGTGGTTGTTGAAAAACTGGCCAGATAAAACTCGTTTTTTACTCTTTCACATTTTTCTCATTCTGACTGCCTGATTGTGTTTTTATGTTACAAATATTGTACATTTATACTGCTTAAATTATTGGGAAGCATTGCAGCAAAAGCAGGTTCAAATCAAAAGGACCTTGAATTCCAAAGTCATATGGCAGAATAGTTGCAGTCTGCATTTTTCTGACCTGTTTCTATGAGTTAGTTTCACAGCCTCCTCCTCTTCAGATATTCTACTTCCAAATTTCAAAAGCCTTCATTATTATTCCAACCATTTACAGCAAGCTTTGGCACATGGAATTGCAGCTACATCGGTGGTTTCTGAGTTGAAAGCAGCTATGGCAATAACTTCACCTGTTATCTCCTTTGAAAATTAGAATCAAGGCACTGACCTCATGCAGTTAGATTGAGAATTAGATATGAGTTTGGAGCACAAAGAAACTCCAGAATTTTATTGTCTTTCTCTTGGTTAAAACTGTAATTCCTGTATTTCTATGCAATTTCAAGAATATCTTAGGATTCTTGATAAATTCATGAAGCTTTACCAAAAAGAATTTAATTTGTTAAAAATCAAAGATATTATATAATGAAATATTGTTTTCCTGTTTTATTATGCTTGTTGCCATGTGTGATACAGTAATAAAATCCGAATAGTTAAAACAGAAAACAAAGTGTTTCATTGCCATATTCAGGTTTACTGACAGGTGTTATTAAGGGATTGAATGCCATTGATTTCAAAGCTTTTTGGTACTTGGTCAGAAGAGAATAATGATGATTTTGTTTAAATGCATATGGTTGTGTCTATATTTCACTAGAAAATAGTGCTAAGGAGAAGAACGGAACCAGTAGTCATTAAAACTGAGTTGTGATCAACTCTGAGAGAAATTTCTCAAGGTGGCTCTTAAAGGCAAGCAAAGAAGACCACAAAGACTGAGAGGGTGCCAGCAGTTAAGGTCTGGACATGAACTTTAATCAAACACAGCTTGAAGAATGGATTCTGCAAGGCCTGGAGACCCAGTGCCGTCTACTGATGGACATTGCCCTTCCACCTCTGTGGAAAACTCTCGGCAATGATGTCAAGTGTAAATCAGCTACAAATGCAGAGGTATTGCCCAAAGTGTTCCTTTGCTCAAGCCATCACATAGCACACAACATGTAGAGCACATCTGCCAGTATGACACTGCTCTTTTCTTCCTATAGTAGGCAACTTCCCTAGCCATGCTTAATTGATAATAAAAAGTCTGATCAGCAAACAGATATTCTAAAAGAATATTTGTCATTTAGGTATTCAAATAATTAGTATTCAACATATGTGATATTCCAGTGGGGGATAACAGGCTGATGTATTTGGGGATGAATGCGTAAACCATTCAGGAACTGTTTGAAAATAATTAAGGAAACAAGATGCCTAGTGTATATAAAGTGGGCTTTTAATTATAATAGAAAAGAAATTCTTCAGAAATAATTTGTGAGATAACTTATTTCTCAAGTACGTTTTGGCAGGGTTTCAAATAATGTATCAGATAGTGATCACATATTCTGTGAATGGATTGCAACTAACCCAACACATTATACAGGCCCAGCTACTGGAGCTCAGCTCCCAACCAAATTTAATGGCATCCTGGGAAGCTTTTGGAAAAATTCAATCTGCAATCAGGTACTTTTGTGTGCAAGATTTTCTGAAACTGAACCAGAAATGGAGAAGTGCACTCTTTGCTCTGAACCATAAAATCCTGACCAAAGCATGTTGATAGGATGGTCTTTGCTGGGAATGCAAGAAGTACTTACTCCCATTTGCAGGAAGGTGGTGGCTGCATAGTACAGTATCTGATCTGATAAGTCCAGGTTTCATCTGGATCAAAAATGAGTATGTGAACATTTCTGATAAATGAGCCAAATCATGCACTACAGGGTTTAGACTTCATGTTTTTATACTGGTTATGTCCTTCCTGTTTAGGATAAAGAATGTGGCATTAAGGCTGTCAGAAATTTTGTCAGAACTTTTGCATGAATTTGAACTGGAAAAGTGAAGTAAACCGTTCAATTAGCTCTTTTTATCATATGGCTACTGCAGGTTTTACCTCATCAGATTTTATAGGAGGTTTGTGCATGCTCTAGTGAGCTTTGATCTGGTGGAAAAGATCATGCTGACCAGTGCTTATGCCTGTGAGGAGAGCTGGTGCTGCTTTCTTTACTCAGAGTGTCAGCAACCGGAGAAAAACCCCAGGGGAAGATTGTCTTAGGTTTAATTCCTCTTTGTTCATTTGCAGGGATATGACACTCTACCAGCAAACTCCCAGGAGACAGCTGCAAGTGTCTGTAGACCTTATGGGAGCTGGAGGCGAGCTGCTGGCAGTTACTGGGATCAAAAAAACAAGGAGGTTCAGTGGTTCTGGCATAATCCAGGGAAGAAATGCTAAATTCCTCAAGTTCCAAAACATGTTGCAGTGCATAATTTGGTGTTTCATATGATACTGTGAGTGTAGTGAAGCTAATCCTTCTGTGTCTGGGCTTTGTACCGAGCACAGGAAGCCCAGCCTTGCTGTGACTGTTCATTTACCATTAATATTGTAGTAACTCTCAAAGAGACGACAGGAGAAATTCAGAAAATGTCACCTTAGATTACAAACTGCTGATTAAGGTGTATTCTCAGGAAGATGAAGGTGAAAAGGAAGGTACCTAGGATTTGGTGTGTGAACAGCCATTCATGTGGCTGTGAGGAGGCACAAGGCCGTGCTCTGTAGCTGGCTGTGTATCGTAGTTACAGGCCACCACCTGGAAGGCTAATCATTAGAGAATCACACAACAGCTGAGGTTGAATGGTGTCTCTGGAGATTATCTAGTCCACCCTTCCCCCAGTCCAATTTTGGGAATATTCCTACAGAACAAGGAGTGAGTCCCATTTTATGTATATAAACCTGCAAACCTGTGATACTCTTGACATATGACCTTTGCATATAATACATTGAAAGTAATTATAAACAAGCCTCCCTCTTGAAATACATATGAGTCTTTTTAATTCTCTGTCTTGGCTTAGAAACTAGTGTAATATTTGCAGTTTCTGTAAACTGCCCTTTGCAAATGATTTCTTTTCTTCAACTGTGAATCTCAGGCTGTATACAAAGCCAGGGTATAGCCCACAGTTTGCATTAAGTAGCATTTGATTAGGTGGTAATAACATTAATTGGCACCCAGAATCAGTTGGCTGTAGGTGATCTGAAGCGATAATGCACTAGAGCTTCTAACATTCTGTTTTAAGTCAAAATGCTCCCTCAGCCTGAGAAAAGATGCAGGTGTTTGGGACAAAAGAATGTTTTGTAAATGAAGGACTTGAACACTGTGATTCCGCTTCATTACTCTTCTCCTGATGCTTAATGTAAAATGATTACTCTATTGCCACTTTTCTTCCATGTTTTAAAATTATTAGAAAATTAAACAGCAAACTTTAAAGATAAAATCTGACCCAAGTATTTTTTGGGAAAAAAAATCAAAGCAAAGAAAAAAGATATTGAATAACTACAAAATAATTTAGAAACATTCCAGATTCAAACTGGTGTGTCTATTACTAAAACATATGATTATAAATTATCAGTTCTTGATTATCTTTCTTGCCTTTGTAACAATGAAACTCTCAAAACATTCACCTTCTCTGAAAGACTGTTTCAGCTTTGTGGATTAGGGGTCTTCATGGAGATAGAATGTACGTATGCAGCTGGCAAAGCAAGTGTCTTAGTGAATGGTAATTGTTCCCCAATTCCCACAAATCCTTTAATAAACTATAGGCCTTGTTTTTTTTTTTTAATGTTGTTTCTTACATTTCATTAACAGCTGAGCCATTGCTGAATTATACTTGCTATAATCAGGAGTTAGGCTTTAGCAAAACTAGTATTCAGCACTGCCAACTGAGGGAGTTTGAGTGTTCCAGCAATTTTGCACTCTTGGAAAAGGAAAAAACATGATCAAAAAATGATGAAAGCCACTAAAATTTGTGTGCACTGTATAGGGCCATGTAGAATATAAGCATAAAATTAAATTTGACATTGTTATGAAATTGCAAGTGTGCATTTCCTGTCTTATTTTCTTCTCTGAAAACTTTATTTCCTGTATTTTTCCAGGCCCAGGACCATGTCTGAGAGAAATGCTTTGTTTTCAGCGCACATGCAATAACGGAGTCAGAGCAACCCTGGCAAGACCAGGGTGGCCTTCCACAAATAGAAATCACAGCACTGAGTGCCCATGTCCGGCTTCAGGGAGAGCCTGGGATGGGGTGGTCAGGCAGCAAAGAGGGGGGTCTGACTGTGGTGCCTTCGAGAGGCTTGTGCAGGACTGTGTTCTGCAGCTCATGCTATACCGGGGACAGTGCTCCCACGATGGAGCGGAGGTGAGTTGTGTGATCTCTAGGATTAAACACATTCCTCTTCTTAAACACTTCCACTGTCTTTGTCTGTGGTCTAAATTGTTAACGTGGATTATTCTGAGCAAGGTTTTGGTGTCCTCAGCTGTACCCAAGAATAAAATTGGTTTTCTTTATTTTTAAATAACAGGGAAGAAAAAGCATAATTGAACAAGCAAATAATGAAGACACATGGAGTGGGTAAAGCTGTGCATGGAATAAAGCAGCATTTAGACATGTAGATCAGTATTTCTAAACTTACGTTATTGGAATATCTGTGGAGTTCTATGGGCAAATCATTTGTATAAAACACTGAGGAGAAATGTGTAGCGTAAACACAACAAAGATCTGATTCTTTTCTTAAAGACTGTTATGCAGTTTACATAGCTTGTGATTCCCAAACAAAGAGTGGTTTTGTCAAACAGGGAACAATGTGCATTGCTGCAGGCATGAGAAAGGAGAGCTGCATTTGGAAAGTATTACAATTATAATGGGAGTAGATTACGAAGCAGATAATTAATGGTAGGGATACGGGATCTTCCCTTCCCACTGGGATTCATTCTCACTCTGTTGGTGTAACTTATAGCCCTGAGGAACACTCTTTTTAGTTTCAAGACTCTCTTTTCTAATCTCTAGGTCTTTTGGTGTTTTATTGCATTGGTCACAAAGGTTCAAGGAGGTCACTCCAGAAGATATTCTCTCCAAGGGATTAAAGTGACTCAGAGGAACAAAGTAATTTGGAAGTTTTTGCAGAAGCCTACTTCCACCTTAAAACTAAAAACTCCAAGACCACTTCTGAAGTGTTTTGCTCTTCTGATTTATATGATTCTTCCTTCAGGAAGATCAGAAAAGAGTAAGTACATCTAAATTGACTTCACAGTTATATCTAAACAATGGAAATGGTATATTAAAAAATGTACATGCTTGGAATGATGAATCACTTAATTATATTATTAGTGATTAACATAGCATTGCTCTTTTCAATTACATTAAATAATATCATTTTCTCTTATGAAGTATCTTTTGTTATAAAAGTAAGATTTTGGATGAAGAAAGCTAATTTACAGAGGATGATACTTCAACTCTTCTTTTTAAGTCATTCCATTGGAATAGGGTAGATCAGAATGTGAGATTTATTCCTGAAACACTTAGGTAGTTATTGAACACAGTTATTCACAAGGACTTAAGAAAGCAACACAAACATTGCAAGCAGACAAATAATTTTTAAATTTTGAATGGTTGACTGGTCAAGTATATAAACAATGAATAAGAAGCGTAGGTTCCTATATTCTTTAGATTATCTGATACAGATTGTTTTTCACTTAGTGTCTGGCCTGTAAATAGAAATCTTCCAATCTGCATGCTAAGCACATTCATAAGAACAAGAGAAGACTTGTAAGTGGAACACAGTATCACCTTGAAGTCTTCAAAGTTATCTGGAGTCATCAAAACAGTAACTCAAAGTATCATCAAAGCAGTAAGCACCATAGCCTCCATATAGCAATATGTAAATAATTAGCAGAGAACCATCTGTAATGCATTATGAGCAAGTGTGTTCTGGGTATTGATCTATTAATGCACATATATAGTAATGTATTCAATGTGTTGGGATATGCCATGCTGTACATACTGCTAAAATAAAGGAAAACTATTTTTAAAGCATCTTTAATTTGTATTTTTTTTCTCTGTGTACTCTAGCATTTCTGCATTTTTGTTTTAAATAATATTAAATTTAACCTTTATCGATTATATTTGTGTGAAGATAACTAAGTCTTTCAGTAGACCAATTGGCATGGCCTGCTGATAAGGGCAAAAAAGGCTTTTATCTAGTCACTCAACCCCTTGTGGTCTAACATGCATGCTTATTGTCCATTCAATTAATGTATTTCAGTGCAGAGTAAAAAAAAAAGAAAATTGGGCAAGTTTTATAATTGCTGAGGTTGCTGGAAGAAAAGGTTTATATATTCATGAAGTGGGCCCTGTACTTTGATGTTTTGCATAATATAAGCCCTAGAACACCACCAAAAGACAGTCTTGCTTAGAGAAAAATGCTGACTATATTGTTTAATGGGAAAATAGAAAATATTATTGATTTTATAGTAAAATTATATATGCAAACTTATTTAAGATTGAATAATGTTTAATTCATAGCTGATTCTATTTATTTTGCAGAAGGTTTTGTGCAGTTCAATATTACTGAAAAAGTAGTATTTCTTTAGAGTCAAGCTTAGGGCTTGTGATATGGTAAGGTTGAATAATGTTGACATATATAAGTAATATCTTAATATGCATAACATTTGTGTTTTATGAATAGCAGATAGATACAGTTTCACTGAGTCCTCAGATAGTGTTTTTCTCTAGCAATGCTAACAGATTTAAAAAAAAAACCCTTTATTATTGTAAAATTTTGCATTTCATATTTCTTTAACCTAAGCGCCACAGGGTACTTTTTAATGAAAAGGAAAAAAAAAATTAACAGGCATTTAGGAGAGAGTACCTCCTGTTGCAGTATTTCTGTGGATGAAGGTGAGGAAGGAGGACGGAGAGACAGGAAGAGAAACAGGTGTAAGCATCATCATGTCATATATGGGAAAATGACATGGAAAAGAAATTGGCCAGCACAAAGTTATTCTTGGAAATTTCAACATAACCAAGGAGCAGGTCACTTGTCTAGTCCCAAGTCTTATTGCAGGTTCTTAACCACAAGACTGATTTTCCTTCTTCAGTTGCAAATAACTAATAGCATTCTGCAACTGATTTTCCTTCTTCAGTTGCAAATAACTAATAGCATTCTGAAATTATTATTTCACTCATCCTTGTTTCCTGTTGTGCTGGCTGGTGGTTTTCAGTGTAGATGGTATCTTACCTCTTATTTTTCATTAATTGGTTGGCATTTGATTAGCCACCAGCCCCCTGAACCACAGGGAATTTTGTATTTGAGCAAGCTGAGGTGAGAATTGAGTCCAATATAAGTCATTTGAGTGCAGCTGAGCTGGAGATTCAAGGTGTTAAGTACTTACTGAAGACTGTTCTTATAAATCAGGTCAGTCTGTGCATATACAACTGTGCAATTTGAATTAATACACTTAGGCATGTTCTGTATTTTAATAGAGCTGGACAAAGGAGGTACAGTAAGGAACTGAGTAACTCAGTGAAAACCTAAGGTGCCTTAATTCCAGTGGGACAAAAATATAGGCATATTTACCTATAGTGTATCCAGACCTATTTTTTTCAATTTGCACATTTGTCTATCTTGAATGTGAAAACGGAGAAGTGAGATAATTGGTACATTTGCTGTGCTTTTGCTTCTCTTTAGCAGCTATCATCTTGCTTCTCTCCCTCAGCCAAAATTGAATTGAGGACACCTTATAAGAAAGGAAGTTCTACAGATGTCTGCTCTGTTTCCTAAGGAAAGATTTTTTTTTTTTAATGTTTTTGCTTTTGTTTTTGTTTTCTTTATGTATAGTAGAACAAAGGGCTCCAATTCACTTCTGGCTAGTGTTGAAAAAGGCTTCTTACAGTCTGTCTCCTGTTACATTTTGTACCCTCTGCACTGCCCTTTTACCACCTAGTAATTTACTGCATGGCAGAGGAACACAGATCCTGTAAATTTGAAACACAGAGTTTGCAACGTTTTGGAATCAAAATACTTTAGCAAAAAAACTTCTGTTTTTCTAGCATTATAGGAAGAGAAGAGTCCATAAATTTGTAAAGCAAGTCATTAGCTTAAATCTCATATGAACTGTGCTTGTCATGCAAATTTAGAAATTGATTTACAGGCTGAAAATGTTATCAATTGAGCTAAAGTATTATGTAATACCTGCAGTAACTGCTCACCCTGCATTATTCAGAAGCATGTATTTATTAAAGAAAAACAAATTGAGCTTAAGTTCGGGGTTTTTGTTAAATTTAAAATGGGGAGGAAACTGACAACTAATCAGTCAGAGCTTGTAAAAATGACTAGAAAAGGGAAGGGAAGGAAAAAAAAAGATGATAGGTGAGGTAAACACTGTACTGTGCAGATTGGTTGTGCTTTATTGTGAAGCAAACCTGTCCAAATGTGGTAGCTCAATAATAAATGGGGAGCAGGAGGGTACAAGCAAAAAAATTAGGTGAATGCATAGAGTTCCCTGTATTTTAGTTGAGTGGATGCCATAATGTGGTAATAGGAATCTGTTACCTACATACCCTGTTTTAATGAACATTGCTTCATCACAGTGCTGTAGTGGATGTTTCTCGTTTCCAAGAACAGAAGAGGATCTCTTACTGTGGGGAAAAATCCCCAAAACTCATTAAACTGCAAGTTGCTAGCATGCCATTCTTGACAAATACATGCACACACACACACACATGCATACATATGTATATAAAGCACAAAATAATTAAAATATTCCTGAACCCATGCATACAATTTCATTTTTGTAATATTCATTTCATCTGTTGTAGAGAAATGCTATTTAATTTGAATGAGGCTGTGAATTTTGCAAAATGAGGTGGTAATAACATTTTACTTAAACTTATGGCATCTCTGTTCATACTGTATGGATCAGGAAAGGTTTCTTCATAATTAAAGTGTCAAAAAACCACATTGGAATCAAGAATGATGAAATTCATTCAGGATGATTCACTAAAGAATAATAACTTTAAACTTTCTCCCTTTAAACAGAATTGTTTAGGCTCTCTCATCAGGGTCTCATCACATCTCTCATTGTCCGGGGTTTCCTTATTTCCTTTTCTAGCTCCCTCTGGAAATGTACTGGTCTCTTACAATGCTTTCTTTATTTTCACATGCTTTGCATATTATATGCATTTTATTGGTCAATTATTGGAGGCTGTTGTACCAATGATTTGCATGAAAATATTTTTTAGAACTTCACTGAATAGTTAAGAAGTTGCAACATATTGCACCTCTAGTACAAAGAGTATAATCAAGTGAAAGTCCAAATTTTTTACAGAAATGTGGAGACTTCCAGGAATCCAAGTTAACAAATGTGAATTTGTCAGCATGTTGAACTTGACTCCACAATATTTGGCTTATTAGTTCACTGCTGAGCACAGGATGGTACCTCTGGCCTTGATTCAGCAGTCTTTAAATAAATGGATAAATGCTCTGGTGAATCAGGGCCAGACTAGTGCAGTGTCAGTACAGGGTATTTTGGGTGAAGGAAAATATTGACCACAGGGGGTTGATTTCTTCTTCACTATAGGGGAACAAGTCTGAAATAAACATACAGAAACGTTAAGAGGAAAGAAAATGTACTGAAAAGTTTTACCTAACAGTAACCTTAAGTGGTATGTTTAGAGCAACAGTATGTGTTCTGTGAGATGGAAAAGATATGCTTGATCTTCAGTATTATTTCTCTAATTACTCACTGGGGTTGTATATAATAAGGATGGGATTTGCTGCACCTTAATGGCTATCAGAAAACTGTCTAGTCTGAGCTTCTATATGTGGAAAGAGACAGGCTCTCTCTAGGAACTGATTTATCCCATTGTAAGGTACATGTGGTTAATTACCCCCGGAGATGCTCTGTGTGGAAGGAAACTAGTGGGCTCTAATCAGACAGAAGCTAGGTGAGATGAAGAAGATGCTACCTGACTAAATAGAAAAAAAAGCTTATTACCAGGTGTCTGTCTTGTCTCTTGCCCGGTAGAATTAAGACATGAAACAAAGGGAAGAAATTAAGTTTACAATTTACCCCTGTGCCTGTGTGAAGCAGGTGTCTGAATGCGAGCCAAATAGCCAGCCCTTAGATCCAGCTTAATTTCTGGAGAATGACTGCTGTAGAAAAAGCTCCCAGTGTTCCTCACATTGACCTAGTTTTCAGTGTTACCTAGTGACTCTGTGCTAATGTGACCCAGTATTGCTTTGCTGTTCCCTATCTGGTACATTTAGATTTTTTCCTTTTTGTTTACCATTGGTGTCTATATTCACCAGGCACCTAATCCTGTAAAGTGTTAAGTCCCACCTGGGAGGTATGGGCTGTTCTCTTTTCTCATCTAGCAGGAGTCAGGCTGCCCCATTTCTTCCAAGATTAGACTGGATAAGAGACAGGTAACTGTAAACAGCATTGTAGCTGTTTTTAGGATTGTGCCCCAGCAAAGGTCAAGCATTATGGTGCAGTGAAAATAAAGCATTTTGAGTCATTTATTCCTTTATAAAGGTTTGTATCATCCATGCAGCTGCGAAGCCATAATGCTTTCATTAAAAGTCACATCTGTGCTGAATTAAAACAGGAGCCTTTTCCAGCCAAGGAGTATTTGTCAGGTTGAAAGTTTTCCTCTGAGCTCCTGAAGCTTTTTTCCAAAATCCAAGGACTAAGACAGAGAGCAGACCTTGTCACGAGCTGGTACTGAGGTTTAAGTACATTCCTGCTACGTTATTCACCGTCTGGCTCCAATTTGGAGGTACATCTCCCTTGTGTTCACTTTATTAACCTACATATGACTGGCTTTTTTGTCTAATGTGGAAATGAAAAAATAGACACTGGGCCCTAGAAAAGTAGTCTGAAAACATCTCTTTCCAGATTTTCTGCTCCTTGTGGCACATTAACCACTTGAATGGAATGTTTGATGGATAAAATATCTTTTAAAAAATGTTTTTTGAGAGTAGGCATTTTTAGCTCTATGTGAAAAGGTTTAAGCAATCACAACATCTGAGTCCTCTAACCTCCCCTACCTCTTTGGGCCCATTTACCACTTTCTACTAAAACTGACTTCAAAGATAGGAATGTAGCAAATAAATGAAAATTTAGTAAGCAGATAGAAGAGAATAGCCAAAACTAATACCTCAACTGAGAGTGGGTCTGCAGCATGAGCCCGGCAGCTGCATGCTGTGTAGCTGGAGCGGCGAAGGAACAGATGTGTGTTCCTCAACACAGTGCTGGATGCCTGTTCCACAAAAAGCCACCACAAAAGCTACTCCATCTGATGGGAATGAGAGCCGGTAATAAGTGGCAGGACTTGAAGGAGGAACTGGAGGTAGTGTGGGAAGATCTGTGGTGGATGTGAGTGTGAGTTGCTGGGAAGTAATGTTTAGGACAAGAGGCTTTGCTAGTTCTGCAGCTCAGAGGCCAGCTGACTCAGAAGAGGTGTAGAAAGCTTCAAAATTTGTCTTCTTTTCAGTGTGATCAGTTAGAAAAGGACAACACGCAGCTGTCTGTAGAACAACTGTAAGCAGAGAGCTCAATTAAGTTGGGTTTCTAAAGCACTGCAAATTATCTTTATTGGCTTAGTGAAATTTTCTTTTTGAATACAAGAGCAGCAAAGCTTTGAGGAGTAACTAGGAAGAAAAAGATGGGCATATCTTTACCAACACAGGTGATAGCAAATAGTGCAGTGGGACAAGAAGGGAAAACTACCTTTTATGCAACTGTGCTGTCCAGGAACTGCTGGTATTATCCAGGATTTCTTCTGCTGATATTTGTATGACTGAGAAAAAAAAGTCCCTGCCCTCAAGGAGCTTTATCTACTTTTTCTGGGTAAAATAAACAAACTTCCATAATTAGTTAGGCTTTTAATGACTAACATACATAATATATTTTTATAAATCAACTACTTATCTACACGTGTGTATACATAAAAAATTTGAGTGCATCTTCAGTTCTTTAAAATAGGCCAGCAAGCAAAGAAATCAGATTTTATTTTAGAAACACTAGCATTTCAATTATATTTTCCCTTTCTTACTCTGACCGCCCCCCCCCCCAATATTGATGTCATTATCTCCCCAGTCACAGAATAATGCTCTTATTTTTCCCAGTAAGGACTGTCATCAGAGAGGAAAAGTTGTACCAGGGTTTCCTCCAGGTTTTTGGCTAAGCTGCTTCACAAGGGAAATATTTTGTTTGAAGAAGATATTTGGATGTAATACAAACAGTGTGAGGAGCTTCCCTTTCTGCAGAGGAGAAGGGGGAAACCACCTCCAATTTTTTTTTTCATGAGACGTGGCAGATTTTCAGGATGTGTTTAACAGCGCTGTGCTGAATCTCATATCCTGGGGAGAAGTTCTGGCTCTGTGGAAGCTCCTATCCATGCTTCTGCCAGCTCCTGCAAAGTCAAGCAGAGGCAGGACTCCCCGGAGCAGGGAGGAGCTCATTTCTTCCACAGTGCTCTGGAGTGTGGTTTGTGGGGGGCTTCCCTCTAGAGCCTGCACCATGCCAGGTCTCTGAGCTCATGCAGCTGCAGCTCTCCTTTCCTCTCTGATGTGGAATAGATAGCTTGTTTCCATTGCATATTTTTATGAAAATAAATTTAAGGAAAATACCCCTGAAGGTAACCTTTGATTTAGGTGTTCCTGCAGGGTTGATTGCTTAACCTTCTCCTTCTGAAATTATTTAATAGGAGAAGAGGATGGAGATAAATGTGAGGGAAAGCAGTACTTTTCTAAGCAAAACCAAGGGTATTGAAAAATAAAAGTTAAAAAACCTCTTCTAATAGAGTCCAAGCTGGCTTTGCAATGATGCAATGTCCTTCACCCTGTAAGGTTTTACTGCCCCGTATCTCTTAGGAGCAGAGGAGGAGATGGGCAGCCTATGTCCGTGTTTCTTCCAATAGTTATTCTTGGAGAGGTGCTGGCAATCGATATTGAAGCACACTTTGATATTTCTGGGTTCCAATAATTGAGAGTTTCTGAATTTAACTGTTAGGTGCAAACATTAAAGAGGATGAAAGGATTTCATTATTGCCAAGTTGCAATATTGTTCAGAAGTCACTGTCTCTGGAGGCTGACTGGGCTCTTGTTCCTCATTCCTTGCAAATTAAAGGAAAGAAGGCTTCAGTGGACTTCCTCACTACACAAATTTTGCCAGTTGAGAACAGGAATCTAGAAAATTAAAGAGGAGTAACATAAGTTAAACCCTGACATCTGTAAACTCATACTAGTGGCAATTTCTATGCTGAAAAGCTGTTAATTCAGTGTTTGTCTTATCTTACAGTTTATTGGCTCATTTTAATTTTCAATATATTTAGCCTTTAGAGCCTCTGAGCCCAGGAAGATGTTATTATTTGTTTAACAATAAAATAATATTGTTTATGGACTTCTTTGTCCTTGTGCCTCTTATCACATAAGAAGGGTGGGGTGGTGGGGCGGGGTTATCACAGTAACCATCCCTTCACTGAAGAGGAGATGCAGATGATCTCCTGGAGCTATTTGTCATCACTCATTGCCTTGACTTGTTAACCATTGGAAGTGGATGCAAGGTGGATGCCAATGTCTGATGCAATGTTGCATGATGGAATAGTGTGTGCTGGTGAAAACTTGGGTGAAATGTCTTCTTCCCTGACAAGATTACTGTGCGGAAAGCAGTGGGGGAAAATCTCCATGGGACTTTCCTTGTGAGTGTTCAAGCAATAAGGCATTTCCCTACTTACACCCCTGGAAGGGAGAGGTCTGAAAACCTGTAGCGCATGCACATGGGATGAGGTATATTTATCTTTATGTGTTTGCAGGACCACAAGGTCAGTGCTTAAAGGATCTGGAAACTGGAGGTAGGAGATCCTGGAAGCCCCGGGCCATTAGTGCCCAGGACACCTGGCAGTGTCTTGGTTAGTTAGCCAGGAAGTCAAACAGGAAGGGGAACCTATGATCTTGAACCCAAGTTCTTCTTTAGGTAGGGGGTGTTGGTTCAGGTCTCTTTCCTCTGTCAAGTCATCGACTTCTGGGTGGAACTTTATATGTTTCAGACCATTGGTTGTCAGTTAAAACTGGTTGAAAGTGGTCAAGTTGATTCTTGGCAGCAAGGGTGGACAGGTGCTTCTGGGTAGGAGATTAGTTGCGTTTGGGTGGTTGGGCAGGGTTTGGGGGATTGCTATTTTGAACAACAGCATCTAGACTTGTCTAGTGGATAGCTTTGAGGTTTGAATCTGAGTACAAAAGCGCTTGCTTTTCAAAATGGCATGTTTCTTCCTTGCATCTCCAAGTACAGGCACAGATTCCTCTCCTCAGAAATGCAATGTTGCATTCACTTGCTTTGCAGTTCTCCTTAGCTGCCACCTTCTAAGAATGTCCCTTACTGTTTGCATGTATGTTGGACAGCTGTGTTGCGTGATGAGGATCTGAATTTCTGAAGAGTATTCAGGATGCAGAAAGGTGATGTTCTCTCTACCTTTTCCTATCTATTGGCTGTGCTTTACCACTGGGTTTCTCATAAGAATGTTTTTGACCTCCATTTAGTTTTCCTTGCAATTAATTTTTATCTCAAATTAATGCATAACAAACCAGTAGCCTACTTAAAAAAAAAAAGAAAAACAGCCAACCTAGCAACAAAGTAACTGCAACAATAATAATAAAATCCTAGTTCTTACTAGGTTGCAATCTCAATCCAATCCCCTTTGAGTGTAGCTGTGGCAAATTGCTGTCTGAAAATGACTGCCCTATTCATCTGTTAATATTGTTAGAAAGAAAGCTACAACTGTACCTATCAATGTAACTAAATTAGAGCAGGTTCACATAAGGCAGGCACACATAAAAATGTACTTATGAAACAGATGTATCCCTCAACAGGAAAATGACAGCAATTCTGATAAAATGCTTTTATTATTTACTTTCAACAAGTATCTATAGCTGCAGCTTGACTATTGTTGAATCATTTCAATAATCTCGTTACAGGCCTGGCAATAAAAGGAAAAGCATTTCAGAGCAGTGAGATGGCCTGGCTTCTGACATCTTCAGTGGCACGTCAGTGATACGGTGATATTTTTTTTTTAGCTGTCAAAACAAACAGCAGCATTGTTTATCCAGGTGATGAACTGCTTCAAAGCAGAGCACATCCCTTGAGTGGAAGAAGGCAGCTGGCACAGGTTGGGCCCTGCTGGTAGGGATGCATGGATGGATGGATGGATGGATGGCTGCAGTGCCGGGGAAGCCTCGGTTCTGCTGGCTGCAGGGGTTGTACTCGTGTCTCTTGGAGGTGCACACAGCAGTGTGAAGGATTACATCAGGAAATTAAAAAATGGTTGTGGCCTTGAACTGAGCAAGTGCCTGCCCGGTATTTGCAGACTTCTGCTTCTTATGTGCCTTAAAGTTTATGGTCCACTTACAGGTTCCTCTAAAACTATTGCCCAGAGCATGTCCTCTTTCAAACTTAAAGTTTTTTGGACATGATTTGTGTGCATTTTGAAAATGGATGCAAAAGGAGATGGATAGTTAGCATTTTTGCATTCAGTGTCTTTCCAGGTTTTCATAATTTTTGGAAGAACTGAGAGATAGCTAATTATATGCACAAAGCATTGCAGTTGGCAAGTATAGAAGCATCTTTTGCTATCTATAGGAACACAGAAAAATAGACTCTGTGGCTTGAATATAGTCACGTAGGTTGTTTGTAGCAAAGTAAGGAATATCTTTAGAGTAATTAATTTTAATCTGCTACAAAGTAACATTGATTCCACTTCAAAAATGTGGAATAGTTTATTTTCATTTGTTTTCAAACTTGCTGAAATTTTCAGGGCAGAGACTGAACTTAAGAGCATTTCAGAACTGGAGCTGAAAATGTCTAAAGATGTTAAATAGTGGACAGTATCTATGAGAAGTGATACGATATGCAAAATCTAACATAAAAAAACCTGTTCTGATTCTTCTGGTAGTTCTGATGATTGCTTCAGGTGTCTATAAAAACTTACTCTTTAGCAGAATATGTTAAATTACAAGCTCTGGTAATGAAACAGCATTTCTGTAGCAGCATTGCATTACTCTTTATTGTGTATATTATTCTAGCTAGTAAAAATTTATTTTAAAGTTTCTGAATGTTCAGTGTAAACATAGTGTGACTGAAGACTTAAGATTTTTAATCTTTAATATATTTTGAGGATCTCGCAGTTAAACTTGCTATAACACTTCTGCTTCTTATAATTGTTTTAAATTATATTTTCTTTGCTATTTTTATACCTCTATTTTAAATAACTGGTTTTTTCTACAGTTTGCTTTAGTATTTATTGAGAGAAAAATAAATGTATTTTTAAAATATTTGTTTAGACTTCATAAATTTTTGAAACTTTCTCCTCTTTCTCTGAAACACACTGTGATAAGATACCACCCAAAGGAAAAGAATTATTCTGAAAATTAGAAATAAACCCCATACTAATTTCCTTTCTGTTTTCTTTTCATTTCAGACAATGGCAAGTGAAAAAGTGCTCCATATGTCAAAAATGTTCTATTTTAATCTTTGTTATTCCAAGAAGCAAGAAAAATTGTTGAATTTTGAACTCTTGCCTTCAGTGAGGACCACATACTTGGATAGTTTGAGCAGAAGTTATCACAAACATCTCAGGCAGTTGCCTAAGCTCTTCTCATGCATGCTTAATGAGTCTCTGCCAAAATATTTCAGGCAGCAAATGAAATTACTTCTCCTTTGAGAGCTGCCATTGCCTTGTTGCCTTGCTCAGCCTGAGAGCCCCAAAGGAGAGCTTTGAACGGGGAGATTAGAAATATCTCAGTAGAACAGACGTAACACCTACAGTGAAAAGGTAGTGGTAGAAGGAAGGAGGGAGATGGGAAATTGGGGCTTTTTGGGGGAAGGGTGGGGTTTTTTCTATAGGGAATTTCCTTTTAGCAGGTGCCCTACTGGTCCTGACTCACATTAACTTAGGTTTACATCTAGATCTCTTTTTCTAAACCACATATAAACTTCATCATCAATTTTACCTGACTGGTAGTTCAAAACTTTCAGCACTATAAAGATGTTTTCTTTTTTTTGTGACATGAAAATTGATTTCTGGTCAAACCAAATATTCTGAAATGCCCATCCAAAGCCTCTAAATGGAGAAGCCGATACTGTATCAGTGAAGCCTGGCAAATGTGGAGAAAAAAAGGTTTACTCATTCTGCCCACAAGGACTGTGTAAACAATACCAAAACAAGCTTTCAGGAGAGAACATGAAGAACTGGCAAGGAAACAAAAGTGTAACAGAGAAGATTTCTAGGTCACCCATCTGCCTAATTGCTGGCAGCATCTCTGGATTTTTACAGCATGCCTCTCTAACATAGTCCTTTGGAAAACAAAATGCCATATATTGAAAAATAGTTACAAAGTTAAAGCATTTTGTATCCTGTAGACTTCAGCTTTTACCTACAGTGGGGTTTTTAAGAGACTTGTACTGCACACTGAACTAAATAGGGCTACCTCTTTTTCGTGATATATTAAAATTTAATGACGAGTGAACTGCAAGCCTACTTTCATTTTCCAGCTTGATCCAGAAGACAGTGGTGGAATTATTCACAGTTTTCAAGGGACAATAATGAAAACTCTGGATTCTGTAAAGCCTTGCACTTGCAGTGTCCGTACCGTACTGCTGTGGAATGATTTAGCCATTCCCATGAGTATTGGGATCTCATCAGCAATGTTTGATATCTGATTCTCTAACAGTATTATTAAGACTTGATGGGATGAAACTAGGCTATTTTTGACCTCTGCCAGCAAACTGTATTAAGATGAAATACGAGAATTAAAAAAACAAAACAACAGAAAAACCCGCCAAACCTCAAAATTGCAGGGACAATAAATAGGTTTTATTCAGTTTCCTGAACCTGTGGCCCTGCTTGCTTATGGAGAAAAAAGACCTTTGGTTGTTCTCATGTTGCATTCCCTATTGTAAACATCTGTATAAAATAATGCAGATGTATGTAATTACAAAAATATTTAATGCTTATTTAAGTTTTCTTGTTTTGAATCTTTGCAGTCTTTCTGGGTTGAAAAAAAACCATGAAAACCATGAAAGTACATGTCTTTTTAAGGAAAATTCTTTTTTTTTCCAGATCTGAACAAAAAAACATTACTCAATTTTTCCTTTAGTTACTGCTCTCCCATGATGCATTGTTGATGCTGTTAATACTTTTTCTATGTATTAAACTTTGTTATCACAGTATTACTGGGGGAGTAATTGCAATCCATTTAGCACAAGCAAAAAAAAAAAATTAGGTGAGTTATTGCTGTCTCCAGTGACTAGTGTTAATTAACTCTGGCTTCATTTGCTCTATATAAATGAGCACTTTTTAAATGGCTGTGAAATAATCTTGTGGCTCAATTATATTTATAAAACGTATTTCCATTCTTGACCCAAGAAACTATCCAGTAGTTTGAACATTTTACAGATCACACCAGTTAAGGAAAAGAAAAATCATATTAGTCAGATATGTTACATGTACTTTTGTTAACAAGAAAATATCAATATCCTGTTCCATGGACACAGGAAGATCAAATTACTCCAGATTGTTTAGGGGCTTTAGTTTTGTCTTCTCTTGCTTGCATCTTTAAGCCCGTCCAAGGCAGCACCCTTTGCTGTAGATGGGCTTTTCCACTGAAGTTCACTGCAATCCTAATTCTGGCACTAACTGAATCTGCCTTCTCTGCCTCCAGGAATGCTTCTTTCTCTTTCATCCTCATCAATTCTTACACACTCAGAGGTCAGTAAAACTTTGGCATCCATAAGCTAGATTCCTGAGGGTATCTGCATACTTCTGGATTTTGGGTTAAGAGGCTGTTTCAGTCATTACCTGTTTGCCCAAGTATGCTTCTTGCCTCCTCCCAAACATCTGAACATTAGGTCAGCAGCTACATAAGTCAACCTTAACAATGCTCAGCAATGGCATAGCATTTTTTTCTCTGTTCATTGGTAGGTCAGACCATGTTTATTGATGCTTATAAAAGGATATTTAAATCTTTTTAGATGTCTAGTTTCTGTGCAGAGTACCTCTAGGTCAGAGTTTGCAAAATGGTTGTCATCTGGTCCCCATCCAATGTAAAGAAGTTAGTTCAGCACAGGGAAAAAAACCTCTGGTAATGAAGGGGAAAATAGCAGTCAGGTTAATGCAAAGTGTCCTACTACAGTGTATGCTGCTGGTGTGAGCTGACTTGTATATCCTTTTTAGATAGAAGGCACAAAAACAAACCACTAGCAATGGACAATCTGTGATGAACGTCCCAATATATTGACAAGCTGAGCTCTGGCAGATGCCGTCATCCCCAAGGCATCAGAGGGATTTCAGGGCACAAGCTAAGTACAGCAGGAGGAAAGTTTGGTACTTTGGCTGATGATGCTCTCTATATTTTCCTGTGCCTGCTTGCCCAAATACATTATTCACACAAGGTCATGGCGTGGTAATCAGTGCATGTTTCAGAGAAGGCACTCTGAACTCATTGTCTCAGGTGACTAAAAATGTCATTTCACTCTGCCTGCACATATTGATTAGTTATTCTCAACAAGTTTGATTACAAATAGTACTGCTGTGGTGGTTGCCAAATAAACATATCCTAAGGTATCCCCAGCCTGTAGCCTATTAATCCAAGACCTGACAGGGTTCAGATGTGATGGATACAACATGGTTGCCCAGGCATCTCATATGTATATTTATTTAGCTCAAATGTGTTTCAGTGGATGGTCACATACACCAAACCTATGAACTACATCTTTTGTGATGTTGTAGAGGTACCCTGCAGTGATTTTAAACCTTTAGAATGCAAGGGAGAAAAATGCTCACTTGCAGTAAGTACTGTTGGTTTGCTAATTGCTACTCATTGTGCTAAATCTTTGGTATTTGTGTATAGCTTGCATAGAGTGGGTAGCTGTGTTCTGTCTCATTCAAAAACAAAAGCCAGAAAATATTACACTGTTGCCCTACAGTACTTGTGTTATCTTGGGTTGCTATGGCATTGCCACACATAATAAAACATAATGGCAACAGAAAGCAAAAAAGCATTCTGGCCTGTGAGAGTGTTGATGTAAATAGATAATGAAGCTTTCTGTTGTATACCATGATAATAGCAAAGTAATGGAAACAGATCTTTATGTGATAGCAGTTTTGATTTATTTACTGGGATTTATATGAGGCATTCTTCATGATTCTCTTCTCCTGCACAAATAATTACATACAAATTCCTCATGCCAAGATATCAGAGCCACTATCTACTGTGAGGTCTTTTTCACTTGTCCAATCCATTTAGCCACTGAATAGGATAAACCTTTTTTAACTGCAACACTCCTTGTGTTCCAAAACCTTTTGGGATGCTGGCTTTTGGACTCTTTCTTTAGTCAAGCAAGGGGAAAATTTTGTTTGAACTCTTTGCATGGGAAGTACTGTCTTTTCATGTGAAAACTACTGGTAGTTGTCCTAGAAATGCCATGCCTTGTGGTGGACTTGCTGCAGCAGTACGACACCAGGAGGGAGACACTTTCCTTCGTGTGGGTCAACGTGAGAATAATTTTAGCCACACCAGACCACCAGCAACACAGTGACGCAGTCAGCGGATGTCAGGTGCAGCATCAACCACAACCTGAAGGCTCCATGGAAGACATGAACATGTTGAGAGACAGATGCACTTTTTTCCTGCAGGATGTTGAGAACTGACCTGATTCTCTGGGCTCAGACATGCAGGAGCAATACCACAAGTCCTCCTTCCTGACTTCTGGCAGCTCTGCATCTGTCACCTCTCTCTGCTACCAATAAGCCAGTGACAAGCAGACTGATTCCTGTAAGCCTCCCATAGCATGAAACAACCTGAGTTATACTCCAAGGTTACCTTTGAGAGTTCAGGATTGCAATGTGGACAACTTTGCTGAAGGCTATAGGGCATGGTATAGATGGAGTTCTGTGTTAAGGGATCTGTAAGGTTAAAACTATATATTGGAGTAGAAACCATCTAAGTTTGCCGTCAGCTGAAGTCAGAGCAGCTTGACAGCATGTTAAGTTTCCACAGGGAGTAAAAAGGTTGAAATAATTTGAATTGGGAGCCCTCCCCCTCCCTAACCAGTTCCAACCTTAAGTAGTTTAAGGCTCAATAGAGCAATAGGAATGCTTTACATTGCCCTCCAAAACAAACTGTAAGCTGGTGCAACCTGAGAAGCTCAGCTGTGAGTATATTCCCTGGCTGTTGCCACAAATGATTGTATGGGTATTCTGGCCCCAGAACGCGAGTTTCAAATTCAGTACGAGTCCTCCCCACACTCATACCACCAAAAACTTGTGTTAAAGTCAAATGAGACAAGAAGAAAAACTGTACAACCCACTCTCACCCCTTTCTAAAATTACTTTTTCCCTGAACATCCCTTTCTCCTACACTTGTTTTGACCACTGGACTGAAAATCCATTATTTGATAAATTCTGTTTAACAGCAATGAGAAAGGTATCATATCAGCCGTCTTGTGCATGGGACTTCAGGATTGCCCTGATACTGGGAAATGGCTTTTTTGTGTCTGTTGCAGATGGGCTATGTCTTTACCTAAACAATTGATACGTTTGATTGAGAAAAGAAAGTGATGCTTTAAGATGTCTTCTTGATTCATTCGACATAAGTAATCCAAAAAAATAAGCTTGCTTAGGAGCATGGTACAAAAAGGGAGGAAAAAAATGTTACAGCTGGTGATAAAGACACTCAGGAGCCAAAGATATTGGAAGCATCTGTTTGGACCTTGGCAGTGCCCTGGAATTCTCTCAGGAGCTCTGAACTTCATAGGTGCCTCTGCTCTCCTGTATCACAAAGGGAAAACTGCATGGGTTCCTGTAGTGAAAACTGCACTAGGACCCGTAGTGACAGTTTTATTCCATCACTCTTCGTGAGTTTTTAGATAGTCTAATGAAAAAATGCAGGCAGTAAAAAAAATTAGCAAGGATTGTCCCTTATAAGCTTTAAAATGTTAATATATATCTGTTTTCAGACTCCATAAGCAGTCTGTATATTATGCATGTTAATATGTATCTTTGAGTGATATTAAAAATAGAATCCTGATCATATGACAAACCAGTTGCTATAGTAACTACATTTTTTGCAGTAGAACAGCAAAGTAATAATGTGTAAAATGTGTAAATTATCAGTGTGCAAGAGCAACTGATGTGTCTTCGCTCTGCTATTCTGTTTTAAAATGAACCTTTCTATGAATATACATATCTCATTCATGTATTCTCCTGACACTCCTGTAGCTGGCTCCGTCTCTTCTGTTGGCCACCCTTGTAGTGCTTAAGTGAGAGGTGACATTTCAGCCAAAAGAAAAAGAAGCAGGAGAAACACAGATAATGGACTTGATCCAGAGGAAAAAGGCTTGTACTGATTTCAATAGACTTTGCCTTGGGCCTTATGCAAACAAAGGTGATTTATGAGGGATAGCACAAAAAGGCAGAGTTCATTCATTTTTGCGTGCCTGGTACCACATTCTCCTGCTGAAATTTGAAGAGATGTTGCACTTGACATTGGGGAGAGGTAGGATGAAGCACTAACATGTTGCATATTGCCATAGTAGTCTGAGCATATCTCAGTGAATGTGGAACCAATTTTTGAGAGCTTGTCTTCCTTCACCCCAGATTCCAAGCGTCTAGATTTACATGCATGTCAGATGTTGTTTTGCCATTTAAATTTCCTAGGATAGATAAGATAAGTGTTACTAAAATTTAAGAGTGGGTAGAACACGTGGAATGAAGTCCTGGCTTAGCTGAAGTCAATAACAAAACTCTCATTGACAGTATTTCACCTTTTCTGCTTAGTGTCACAATGAAGAGGGCAGTGACCTACTGCCCTGCAGGAGATGGTAACCCCCCCAAAACGCAACAGAGATATTTACTTTGGGCTCCAGAGAGAGGAGTGGTGTTTGTAGCAGTGCTGGCTACAAATCAGATGAATTCCCATCCAGGGGGAATTAGACAGTTAACCAGTAAATCTTTTGGATCACTTGCTTTAATTATACTAGGTGACTGTGACACTTTATTTCATTGGGCTTTCTAGTTTTGCTGTAGCCCACATTTTAAAGAAAGTTGGTTGAACCTGAAGTCATTCTAATTTTAAGGTTTCAAGGCACTATGTTTTTCTTGTTGCAACCCCAGCCTACATGTAATTATAATCTGCGTTGTAACAGCACCTGCCTAAGTGGAACAGTTAGTTATTTACTAACACTCCAGGAGGGACTCCAGATTGACGGAGATCAGCTGTGTCTCTGAGCTCATGGGTAGCCCAGTACTAAAATATGACTCCAGATTTACTGTGTCTGAGCTTCATGACACAGCCCACCCCCTGTTGTGTATAACAAGGCAAAGGCTTTTTGTTCAAATGAGACAAACCCCGTTTTTAATGCAAATGCATGTTCCAAAATGGAAAGTGTTACTTAAAAATTAGAATTTTTTTTTTCTTAAGACATCAGGAGGAGCTTCTACATTTCCCTTGGAACATTTGACAGGCAGAGGTACTGCCTTAAATTCTGCTGTAAAATTATATTATAGGACTCCAACCAAGAATGCTTGTTTTGTAGCTTTTTGGAACAAAGGTTTTCATAAAGTAGTGCTCTGAAATCTACATATGGAAACAAATAGACTTTCTATCAGACTTGTATTTGTGAAATACTGTTTTTAATAGTTTTGTGTGACACCAAACTAATGTTTTTCCTGTTTCCTATGTCACTGTTGCAGTATCAGCTCTATCATTTAGTGTCAGATTTTTGTGTCTATATCAACAAATTGTGGAACAAGACTTTTGCTGCAGATCCCTTTTCCTTGGAGTGGAAGAGTTCAACTTTTGGCATATATCAGAAATTGTTAGTTGGAAATGAAGTCTTGATACCTCCATCTCTGTTCTTGCTCTTATGGACTTGGTGCTCGCATGGACTCTCACAATGCACTGTAGAGGTAGCAAGAACTATCTGAGGTGGCCCAGGCTCCAGAAAATGTTTGGGACTCTGTCCTGTACATGAAAATATGCTATAAAGCTTCATTTACTCCAATGTTAATCTTGCTTGGGTATTTCTCTGCTGTCCTACAGTATAGTCTTGCATTTTTATCAGTAGCACAGTGGAGGCAAATGTAGTGATAGAGATTCCAGTGCAAACAAAATAGTGGCAGCATTAGGTGTCTGACTGAAGTACTTAAAATGTGCTAGAGAGATATTTCCAAAGAGAAAACCACTGAATCATTTTCCTTAAAACTGCCTCTGCGTAGAGGACTTGTGTTCAAACAGTCACCTGGAATGCTTTTCCTTTGAAACTCGAGATCTCTAGGTGGAGGTACAGGGATTTCTAAACAAAGGAAAATTCTTCTTTTTGTCTTTTTTTTTTCAAACAAGCACAGAATTTTATGAGAAATAATGCAAGGAAAATATACATCAATTATCAACAAAATGCATATTTTATTAATTATTTGTGGCAGGAAATAGTTAGGAAAGGTAAGTTCTGCAAAATGGCGACCAGGTTAATTATTGTTCATATTCCCACATTATTGTCATTTTCTCAAAGACTTCTTTTCCACTAACAATAAAACATTTCAGTAATACGTTATTTTGCTTTTTTTAAAGCAGCATGGTAAAATGTATTCTGCTATATGTCTTCCTGCACTTCCTTGATATTGAAGTTATAGCTCTTATTAGTGAGTCACCTTTAAATTGATGAGTCATCTTGTGGAGATTACTCAGAATTGAATAATTTAAACCCGTTGTCCTTTCAGCAGCATGATCACTACTGATGGTTGTGAAATAAAGCTCATAATTAGGAACTGCTCACAAACTGCACTGACAAAATAATTTTGCCAGGAGACAATTAGTTGACCTTGAACTTGTGAAGATATGAACTGGTTTCTTCAGAGATTTCTTGGGTTTAGTCTGGGATTTCTGAGCAAAACAAAGACCTTGCTGGCTACTCTTAAGTGGTTTTCTTCTCTCCTGCACTTGTGTCCCCTTTTGTATGAGGGATCATGACCTTGCGCCATGGTTAAGGTATTCCTTGTCAATGCCTGGACTATTTTAAGTACTTCAGAATTTTTCTTTTATTCTCCTTTACCATTTCTTTCTCAAAGCCACTGATTTTAAGCTATCATGAATTCATGCCAACATGGAAGGGAGGAATGCCAATGGAGAAAATTTTTCTAAGATTGGAAGAGAAGTCCAAAGCTTTTGTTTTGATCCCAAGGTTCAATCAACTGCATGAGCTTTGCAGGTACGAGACATCATTTTTCAAATGGGGAGTAGAAAGCTCACAGATGCACACATTTTGTCGTAAAACCCTTCACATGTAGCTTACATATGGTAGCTTAAGTTATGCAAAGCTTTAGAAATCTATAGGAATATTCAGGGAATAGTTCACAACTCAATGGAGATAAAGACAGAGGAATCTAGCATTCAATTTGCCAAATATTCTGAACAGAAGCCAGAAGTCCATTTACATATAAATATATAATTTATAATGTGGAAATGCTTCAAGGCCTTGCATGCAAATGCTTTGGATTTTTCTGGGGGAAAAAAAAAAAGAAAAAAAAATATTTCTTTTCATCCTCTTGTCTTTTGTTTCAATTAAATTGTTTCATTGTTGCATGCATTAAAATAAATTAAGAGGGCAACCTTTTCTCTCTTTGCATACAACTGGCATATAAATGACACTTCCTGCATGACACAAAAACCTCAGATAATTGTTTTATAATTAATTTACCTAAATTAATTTAACAGATAAAAAATTGCATTATTTTATTATAAATGTGTCCAATTCATTTAGAAAAAATAAACAGAACATAGTTTCTAACTCCAGCCGCTTTCTTCAAAATACCATTCCTCCTGAACAGACTAGATGTAGGCGCTTTTTAGCTACCGATTTTTTTTTTCTCATTACAGTTTCTCAGTGTCAGTGCATTATGGATATTGGCTGGATCAAAAGAGATAAATACAAAAGTGTCAGATCTAAGAAAATGCTTTTGAAAATATTTTCAGCATTTTTAATTTTGTAACTAAAACTTTATTTCTTGTTTATGGTAAGCTGCATTTAGTTTGCTGGCAATACTAATTACAAATAACTATTTCATCTGAGGAAAACAAATTCTGGCTTTGGAGCAAGATCTTCTGATCACAGGAATTTGTTTTACAGACTATAGAACTGAATATCAAATCTGGAGATATTTTACAATAAATTGGGTTGCAGTCATTTATTCAAAACCCAAAAGTCATTCAGCAAATAATTTGATGAATGCTTACACGAGGAAACCATTTTGCTGATGGATCAACCTCAGCTAGGAAAAAAAATCCCAGACACTTCCTGCCATTTCTGCAGTTCAAAAATAAAAGCTCTTCTCATGCTCATATAGATCTCTTGAATGCACAGATAAAGAAAAGGCTGCTGTTTTAAAAATGAACACTAAGAAGAAAAGGAGCATTTAAGCAGATTAAGTAGCTGGGGGAACACAGTGTATTGTCTGTTTGACTAGGAAAATGTGTGCCTTTTATGAGAAATAAGTATTTGACCATAAATGGAGAAATAAATTTTCCTGATGCAGATTGTGTAATCTGATAATCCAGAGACAAGGGAAACCTAGAGCCACAGAATATCCTGAGTTGGAAGGGACCCACAAGGATCATCAAGTCCAACTCATGGCCCTGCACAGCACCACCCCCAAGAGTTGCACCAAGTGCCTGAGAGCATTGTCCAGGTGCTTCTTGAACTCTGTCAGGCTGGTGCTTTGGCCACTTCCCTGGGGAACCTGTTCCAGTGCCCAAACACCCTCTGGGTGAAGAACCTTTTCCTGATATCCAACCTAAAACTCCCCTGACACAACTTCAGGCCATTTCCTGGAGTCCTGCTATTGGTCACAAGACAGAAGAGATCAGTGTCCGCCCCTCCTCTTTGCCTCACGAGGAAGTTGTAACTGCAATGAGGTCTCCCCTCAGTCTCCTCTTCTCCAGGCTGAACAAGTGACCTCAGCAGCTCCTCACACGGCTTCCCCTCAAGGCCCTTCACCATCCTTGTGGCCCTCCTTTGGACACTCTCTAATAGGTTTATATGTTTTTTATATTGTGGTGCTCAAAACTGCCCCCAGCACTCGAGGTGAGGCCACTCCAGGGCAGAGCAGAGCGGGCCAATCCCCTCCCTTGCCCACCTGGTGATGCTGTGCCTGCTGCACCCCAGGGCATGGGTGGCCCTCCTGGCTGCCAGGTCACACTTCTTACTCACCTGAAAACCTGAAACCTAAAACCTGAAACTCTTGATGTGAAACCTGGTCAAAGAGAACCTGAGCTTGGAATGCGGCAATCCATAGGAGTGGATGGAAAATTTTTCAAAGAAATTAAAAAATAAAATAAAAAAATTAAGGTAGTGCAAGATTTAAATGCTAACAATGTGATAAACTGTTCAGAAAGAATACAGCACACAAAATAACACATTTGGAATAAATTTGTTTTTGAGAAGGTTAATAAACACCTTATTTTCCACATGGCAGTAATAGTGGTAATCAGCACACTTAGATTCAGAATGGACAAACAGATTGTTGAATAGAGGGAGTGCTGCCAGGAACTGAAGGGCTGTGCCATTAAAGGAGACTTCAGCCACAGGTGAAGGAGCTGGCCTAACATGAATATTTTGCCTGGTGCAGCTTTTTCTAGACGTAGTAGATGCCCTATTGCCACAAAATCGCTGGACTAACAAGAATTTATGAACTGGTGTTAGTAATGAGAATGTTACAAAAATTATGTCTCCGACAACAATATCTTGTCCTGATCAGCACTGATTTTTTTTTAATTGAATGAAATCTGAATAAAAATAGGTGCTTAAGTAAGCTTTATTTATTGTTTAAGACATTAAGAACCCAATTAGTGGAGTCAGCTGGATTTATAAGTTCAGTATCTTGAATAAGGATTAGCTCTGGGATATTTTAAAGTCAAAACTGCAAAATTTCTCTAAAAATTTGAAGGAGAAAATTGTAGAAAATATTTCAGGTTCAAATGCAAAGGCAAAGAAAAAAAGGCTTAAAACGACAGGCTGAGAGAATTGGGTTGTTCAACCTGCAGAAGAGAAGACGCTGGGGAGAACTTATCGCAGCCTTCCAGTACCTGAAGGGGTCTATAAGAAACCTGTAGAGAGATTTTTTTCAAGGACATGTCGTGAGACAACAAGGGGGAATGGCTTCAAACTGAAAGAGGGTAGGTTTACCTTAGATATTAGGAAAAAATTCTTTATTGTGATGGTGCTGAGACACTGGAACAGGTTGCCCAGAGAAGCTATGGCTGCCCCATCCCTGAAAGTAGTCAAGATCAGATTGGATGAGGCTTTGGGCAAGTGGAAGGTCTCGTGGAAGGTGTCCCTGCCCATGGTGGGGGAATAAGAACCAGATGATCTTTAAAGTCCAGACCATTCTATGAGTCTATGATTCTACTCGTGCAGAGATTCTGAATGGAAACAAGAGGAAAATATTTCACAATGAGAACAATCAGCCATTGGAATAATCTCTCTAAGGAAGTGGTGGGTTCCCCAGCATTGGACACTTTTGATATTCAGCTGAACAGGATGCTGGGCCATGTTGTCTAGACTGTGCTTTTGCCAAAAAGGTTTGGACCAGATGACTGTTGAGATCCCTTCCAACCTAGCATTCTGTGATTCTATGAAATAGCAGAAAGCTATTAGGTAGTAAAGCTAACAAAAGAACAAAACCAAAAGCCTTTCCTCTGTTCAGGGCATGAGGTTAAGATTTAGCTATGGATCTAAACCAAAATGTTTTGGGTTTATTTCTAGTTTTTGCCAAGGGCAAAGATGTTGACTAATGATTCAATGATAACTAATTATTGAATCATTATCAATAATAACTAACGTTTCAAGAGTCAAGATTCAAGACTCAAGATTCAAGATTCACGGTACCCAAGGCAAAAGAAGACAATCTGAAATCTCCACATCTGAGATACAATCAGAATCTGAAAAGTTAATTTAATCATGCATCAAGAGTAAACATGCACTTAATCATTTATGTCATATGAAACAATAAGAGTTTGACAGCTCTTATTTTTATAAACTAAAAGGTGGAGAGCATGAACAGAGTGTAGGAATTATAAACCTATATTAAGAAAGAAAAAAAGTGATCTGGGCAATTATAGGCTCACCAGTTTTACCTGACTGACTTATCTAGGAAGTAAGGTAGGTCAAATCTGCTTGGACGTCAGTAGGGCATGTAATAGTGTTCCACTGGAATTTACTAACTGCACTAGGGAGAATATGGATTAGCAGGGAACTTAGAAGACAGGTAAAGAGCTGAATGAAGACAAGATAACCATGCAATGGCTCTTGCTTAAAGGGAATAATCAGGCTGGAAAGAGGTACTGCAAAGTCTTGAGGGATGATTAGGGATACATAATCAATTGCCATGACTATCATGGACTAGAGTGTGAGTTTACAGCCAAAGCACGGTGGCTATTTCTCTCAACACACTTGCCCCTCAGTATGCCATGATAAATAGGAGACAGCTACTCTCTTTCACTAAAGACAGGAGGATGCACAAGGGCAGCTGCTGCACAGTAAATGATGTGTTCAGGTTTTCCCTCTGGTAACTATTTCCTCTGCTCATACCTTTCCTTAATAGCTTTAGTAATGACAAAGGCATAAAAAGTGGCATTGTGGTAATGAGACAAAATTGGAGGTTTTGTCAATATGGAGAGAATCGAAATGTAATGCAGGAAGATCTGTTACCGGGAGCACTGGAATAGCAGAAAAGAGTTGTAATTCAATAAGAAAATGTGCAAGAGCAGTCACTTAAAGGAGCAACTAGAAAGAACTTCTCTGATGAGCTCAGTGGCAGGAAATGGCAGAGGAGGAGAGGAACCAGGGTACCGTCATTGGTTTCAGGATATATTTCAGACAACCAAGGGATGCTTCCAAGAAGATGTCAGGCTCTGCCCTTAGATATATCAGCTGAGTCATATGTCTCAGACTAAAGACATATCATGCACATACAGAGAGGTTTTTGCAGTTCTGGTCACCCATCTTAAGACAGCTAAATTCAAACTGGAATAATGGTTGTTGGGGGAAAGGATGGATTGCTTTTATGAGAAGAGATTAGAAGGTAGTGGTGTGTTTGCCTCTTAGGGAAAAAACTGGGAAGGAACATGTTTTTCAGCAGGGGAATAAAAAAACAGGAAGTGGAAGGTCTATTTGAGAATATCACAAATCTAGTTAAAGGCAATAGTTATGAGCAGACCAGGCCATACATTAAGGTGGAACTGGGGATGAAAAGTTGTCAGATAATTTCAGAATAAAGTCTTGAAATTTCATGGAACTTGAGTCCTCATGTTAAGTATAGGAATAAAAAAAATTGAAAAAGTTTGATTTTTAAAAGTTGTAAAAAAAATTTATTTGTTTAGAGATTTAAAAATCACTTTATACAATGTGGCTGTCAGTCTTAGCAGTTGATAAGACTGTCCTGGGTTGTGGAGATGTAGTAAAACAATGTAATCTCCCCCATCTGCATCAGCCCTGATGAGCTGTTAATGACAGGTCGTTTGCAACAACTGCCCGGTGCGTGTTTGGCCCCATGGACTGCAAGCTGGGTGTTAGATAAGATAAGGGGAAGGGTGTTAGATAAGATCCTGTGGTGAGGTGGGGCCTCTTTTGGCTTCACAAAAGACACAGCTGGGAGAGCTTCCCCCTGAAAGCACCAACAATGATCACACCCATCCTGAGGAGGCCATCTCTGTCAATGGGCCATCATGGACAATGGGCAGCTGTAATGACCCAACAGCCCAGAACCTCCCAAACCATCTTATCTCATCATTCCATTGGGAAATGCTCTGCCCTGGGGGAGGTACTGGACATTCCTGCGGGAATATAATGAACCCTGCCTGGACCCTGGGATACACTCTCCAGCACCGATTCCAGGAGCTGCTGAGGATTCTCCACTCCCACTGGACTGCAACCCCCACTCCCACTGGATTGCAACCACCACCCAACCGGACTGCAGCCTCCCTGCCTCACCAGCACCCCTACCCACGTGTGGCCAGAGCTACACCACAGGGGAAACCGGGTGACAGGCGGGGAGTCTGTTACTGGTGTTTCTTGTTGTTATTGTTGCTGTGTTGTTGGGTTATATCTAGCTATCTATATATTTTGGTAAAGAACTGTTATTCCTTTTCCTATATTTGATCTCAAAAGCCTGATCATTTCCAAAACTACAATAACTCAGGGGAGGGGGAGATTCCTTTCACTCCAGGAGGGTTCCTGCTTTTCCTTGGCAGATATCTGCCTTTCAAACTAAGACAAAGACCTGACAAGTTGGTAAGATGCCCTACAGACTTACAGAGGGTTTTTTAGAACTCACTCAGTGAAGATTATAGAATGGTTTGGGCTGGTAGTTCCAAGGTCTTGAGCAGAGTGCATATCTGATGATCTTTTTTTGCTGTTCTAATATGCTGGATCTCAACCCTGACATCCATTTCTGTTATGGAAATTCTTGGTAATGCCCTATAGTTAGTTGTGTGCTACAGTGCTGTGCTTAGTATGGAAGGGCTAAAGGACAGGCTGAAATAGTTTGCCGAATTAAGAACACAGAGATTTCTGGGCTGATATATTTAGTTTTGTTTAACTAATTTTTGTGATAATTTTGTTCTGTCATTTTAAAATGCATAGCAGAATATTTTAATGCTGTATTGCTATATGGTGCATTTGAAATTATTTTGTTTTTGTTGTTTACAGAATGCAGAATAAAAGTCAGGAAGATATAAGTCCATAAGTTCCATGAGAACAGAGTACTTTTCAATTTCTGGCAGGACTAATAAATCTGTTCCTTTAATTATGAGCAGATTAAGTACATCAGATCTTTATCTTCAAGTGATTATATATATATATTCTTGCTCTGTAATTAGTGTAGGTAAACCTTTGTCCACTTTAGGTATATTACTTAATGGAAATTATTGTTCTGAATTTTTAATGCTTCTAGCCTTACACTTAATGAAAGCCAGATGAAGCCCCAGCCATTAACTCAAGTGATACAGGAGTAGATCCAAAGTCCATTGGAACCTATCAGTAACTTGTAATCTTTAATGTTGGGAAATACTTTCATCTCAAGGTTGGTGCCAAAAAATCCCTGATGGCTTCATCTCAAAGTTGCACAACTCAACGAAAAGTTAAATGTGATATTTTATGAAAACAAGAATGGAACGCATTTTGTATTTACTAGCCATGAAATACCAATGTGATCTCATGGATAATTCAAGATTTCAGTGGGAGTCACCTGTGCTGAAAGACAGGTGCAGTGGAGAAGGGTGCAAGTAGTTAAATCGTTGAAGACTTCAAGATCTTATTACTCTGTAGAACACAATATGTTTGAGAAACTGGAACACTGATATGTGAAGATTTTAAAAAAACAAACCATCTAAAACACTGAAAACTACATGTAGACAAAAGGTCACATTGCATAGGGATTGAGAATGTGACTTTCAATAAGCAGAGAAAAAAAGATTAAAACATGCAGTGATCCTTGGGTAAAGGTATATAGTGACTTTACACATGAATCAGTCTGAAGGTGGAGAGCTGTCCTGATGTCTTAGGTAAGTGTAGGATAGACCAAGTTTTTGTGGGACAGCAGGAACTGCAGGAGAAGCACAATTTAAAAGAAGTCCTTTGACAGAATGAAATACTTGTAAGTGACAGAAGGAATTAGGTTTGTCAATGTAGGGAATTATTTATTTGGAAAGATCTTTTACCTGGAGCACATTTCTTTTCAGTGAAAACTGGCAAAGCTAAAAACATGAAGTTATAAAATTTCAGGGGGTTTGTCTAGCTGATCTTTCTTCAGATATCTAGATTGGCATCAAGGCTATTGAACTTAGTTATCAAAATTGAGCCTAGAATTTGAATGTCACATAGAACACCACTTCTGAAATAAACACCTAAATTACTGCTAAATTACAGCTAGTATGTTTAGGGCAATAAGGATGCAGTGGACATCAGAAAAGACACCAAACAGAAAGAAGGTGAGTGACTTTCAAAGTCACTAGAGAAATCATCCAGGCCTGTCCCATCAAGAGGGTTAGGAAAATTGGGCCCTTGGAGGATAGCTGAGATGAAGAGCTTTGGGAACAAGAGGTTCTTGACTTGGAACAGCAGATCTTGACTTGGCATGAAGCCATTCAGAGCAGCACAGAAATTGCAGCGGTCTGGGCAAAGAGCTCTGGTGCACCGTGGGTACAAAGATACCAGACACTGTCAAGGACTGTTTTCACCCACCCTTCTACCCAAGACTGCATCTCCCAGGGCTCCTAAATCCCTGCTCACACCATGCCTCTCTCCTATCAGAAATGGGGCAGCTGTGCTGTTGTCCATCTGCAAGAAGCACTGCACTGTGCAGCCTGTGGGGATGCCTGCCAACTGCAAGTGGGTGACACTCACTGACCCCAAGTTTTCCTGACAGAGAGAGTATTCACACTCATTGCCTTTAACACACAAAACTATTTTAAGCTTCAGTGTGAATATAGCTATTTTTGCTAGATGCATAGTGTTTGCTATTGTTCTACGTACTTCATCACATTTATTGTGTAAAAATGCTCTCAGTGGAAATACCTGGATCAAAACCAATGAAGAAGCTGCACATATACTTCAAACACCTGCATATCACAAAAATATAACAGTGCCAGCACCAAATAGTTCTGGTTTATCTCAGAAGAATGTTTGCAGCTAATCCTCTCTTGTGGACATAGATAAACATACTGCAGCTAATACATACTTATCATAATTCAGCGGAGACATTTCAGAGTGCACCACTTAACTGCTTTTCAATTTCTTTTCCTGTTTTGTCATTGTTATGTGGGGCTTTTTTTGTTTGTTTGTTTGTTTGTTTTCATTTTGTTTCATCAATCATTTACAGGTGATTGTTTGGTCCTTCCTTGGAACTACACCCTCAGTGTACTTCAACTTTCTCTTAGTCTCACTCTTCTTCTCTTTGGATAGAAATCTACAGAGCTGTGGGAGAGGTACAAATAGAGCACCTATCTGCTTTGCAGGTTTTGTAGACCCCATGACAGCACTGCTAGGGTCACTTTGAGGGTTGAAATTTAAATTGCAGGTATGTGAGCTGTGTTTATCCTTCTGTGGGACAGTTGGGTTTCTTAGTCAGATTTAAATTCTCGTTTTCTAAGTATTATATTTTCATTCAAAACAATTAAATGGTATTTATTCTTTGCCTTTCTTTTAGATACAATATCAAGTTCAAACACAGAGTTACTATAGATCAAGGCATATTTATCAATGTACCAGTTTGCATTAGCTGGATCAGTACTTTCATGTCCTTGTGTTCCTGCTGTAACTTCAAACATGCTTTTCTTGAATTCTCCCTCTTAAGATGCTATTCTTCTCTTGCATGTCTCTACTGAATTTCTGCTCCACAGACTTCAACTTTCCTAAATAGTTTTGTCTCTTTAGGCTCATGTATGTTGTGTGTCAAACTTTTCATCTGCTCAGTCATATGGTTGTACTCTCTCTGATATGAATCTTCTGCTGTGAGGAACAGATATTTTGTTTCCTGCATCTTGCTTATAACCATATTGTCAGAGGGTTTTATGCCAACCTCTAGGTAGATGGGTAGGACAGACGGCTGAATTTTTATGCCGTTCCCCTAATGGGCCAAGCAGTTCAATTGCTTGAACTTTTATCCAGAGGTGGATAAAAGAGAGTGTGTTTGCCAACAGATTTAACCTACTTGAGTCTCCTCATCATCTGGAGACTTCTCTGAGACATCGTTGTCCTGATATGATTCCACAGTATCTCTCCCCCTCACATTGAACAAGCTGTTATGTGCACTACAGAGACTTTTCCTTGTCTGTGTTTTCTTTGAGACTATGCTGAAGTTGCAAAGTTGGAAAGATAAAACCCATTAAAAGAAGTATTGCTTGTTCATTGTAGCAAACTTCTGATCTAAGAAAATAAAGAGTTATTGATTCCACTTCCATAATGTGGAGCTCTCTGGTCTGCTCCATCTCCACTGCCATGTTTTATCTCACATGCTTCAGGATGGGTGCAAGCTGGATGTTATTAATCTTTGATTCCATCTTTTGAACTAAGAGCATATTGGCATCCTAGGGGTGTGAAGGCTGATAGACCACCAGGTAGTCCTTGGCACCATACAAGTGTTACTGCCATGAAACAGGGGTCTGAAGTTGTAGCAGGATGGAGTTTCCTTTCAATTCCTTCACCAAAGGTCATGAGATAAAGCTTGCAGGAAAAGAGGGACAGTGTTAGTCACAACATTTCAACCATCTCTAAAAGCACTGTATTTCACTGTTTTCTCAGCCCAAATCATTCCCTGTCCATGTATACCTGAAACTGGTAGTTTGCTCTGTGCAAACTCCTTCTACCGATTGACCTGACCTTTGGATATTTACTCCAATGCCTCCATCTTCAAAGTTTTCTGCACAACCTAACAGAACATGTGCGGGACGTGAGGCCAAGAATTAAATGCAATGTTTTGTGTATTCTTCTTTGAAAGATGTACATTTGAGAGTATGGGAATATATCTTTGCCCTGCTTTAGGAATGGTGTTCTCCAATACAGTGTTCCCACTGAAACCACTCCAAACCACATGCCACTTGCTCACTCACTCCCCGTTTCCTCTCTCCCTCCCCTGTGGCGGGCTGGAGAGGAGAACTGGAAGCACAAAAGGTAAAGATCAAAGGTTGAGATAAGAAAAATTTACTGGAAACATCAATTAGATAAGAAAATGAACAGTAACAGCAACAATATTAATAACAAAGGTATATAAGAGAGGTGAGTGATTCACATGCCAATGCTCACCACTACACCATGAGGAGTCACTGCCACCTACCCCACGCCGGAAGGGAGCCCTTCCCCTGGGAAATGATGTGAAGTGGTATGGAATAACTTCCAGGTTCTAGTCATGCCCCTCCTGGCTACTGCAAATATTAACCCTATCCTGTCTAGAACCAGGACAACCTTATATATAAATGTGTTCAGCCTGTGCTTTTCAATGTTTGTCTATAACAGTTTGACAGTGCAACTACACTTCAAACATTCCACTTAGTTGGTGAGATGTATTCCTTACAACAAATAAATACTAATATATTGTTCCCAGGGTGATTTTATAGCCATTATTCTTTTGGGGTGGGGTCAGAAATCAAGTCAGGGTGGAGCATAGTTAGCAACTGAACAAGCAGGGATTGGTTTTGCCAACTAGGAATGATATAGTAGGATAATCACACACTCTGATAACATCAATACATACCTGGTTGTCTAAAAATTGAGACTGGTTAAGCATCTCAGTGTTCAAGGACACTACAGCCTTTCCTGGTTTTCTTGTACTCTTGTTCATTGACCCTATCTTCCTTTTGCCTTTTGATTTATACTCCTAGTATAAATTCTTTGTGAACAGAGATTATATGTTTCTACAGTGGTTGGCAGGTGATCCCATTCAGAGCTGGAATTCTCCTCAATAAAAATAAAGACTATACTTTGGATGCTGGTGGGTATTCGTTCTCACAGATAGGCATAGCATGTAATATCTGAGAGAGGGCATGTATATATGATTTTACATATTAAGTGGGTTTGAATCATTCATAGGCTTTAGGGAAGTGCCTTTAAACCTATTTCACCACCATGGTAGCCCCGGAGCAAATGCAATGCTAATACTCCTTCTTAGTGATTTTAAATAGTTTTTAAGCTGCTGTAAAAAATGTGTTGTCAAACTCTGCAACTAATTTACTTCTTCCAGTCTATAAAACAAGGAAAGGAAACATCTGTTTAAACGGGAATGTAACGGCAGTGGGGATTATACTTTTCTTGTCTGTGTTGTTGTTCATTGTGCTTAATTGGTTTAAACATACAAAAATAATGTCACTGATTAATAAGTAGTAATATTTATTAGTGCTTGAGACCCTGTACAAGCCTGTGTAGATGAACATTTTTGTGACACTGCTGGCATTTCTGAAACAAATTAAGCAGATGTGGGAACATTCCAGACATTGCTGAAGACATAGTTCACTCCCCATGGAAGAAGTTATGGCAGAGTTAGCACAGATGACTGGAGCTATCAACACAACATCTTTGTCCATAAATTCTCTGCAGAAAGGGTTAACATGTTGCAAAAGACATGTCCTGCATGGGAATTTTCATATTCCTCTCTGTGATTCACTTATTTATATGTGCTCTCTGTCTGTCTCTCAGAATATTCAGTCCCTGGTATGCCAGAATAAATGCTTTAGAACGGTCAGCCCTGCTTGCAGGGAGCCAGCCTTGCAGTCCTCCAAACTTGCAAAACCCAGAGACTGTTTCTTGGCTGTGCTTTATAACACCCCTGAAGAAAATGCACTAGAGCAGTATTCAGTGGAGTGTGAAAAGCACTAGAGGGTTTTACCCTGACCATTGTTTACTGCGAAATCCAAGTCTGGTGCTCTAGCAAATCAAGGGCTGTGCCTTGTCTGCTATATTCTACTTGGTTTGTATAGGGCTTTTACCTCCAGAAGCTAAGACAAACCAAGGTTAATCTGTTGCTTACAGAAAGAAAATAAATAGTTTGATATGAATGTCTTGACATAAACAAGTGAGATGAATAAAAACACTAGGGGCACATTCTATTGGTCTTTTCTTACTCTGGAGCCTGTGGCACTCTGTTACTGAGCCTTGAGGACCCTGGAAGAAAACTGGGCAAGGCATGAATGTTACTTTATAGGTTTAGATATAGAAGGTAGATGGTGTAGAACATGTAGGAATAAAATAGTGTGCAAAAGCTTTTTATTGATTCAAGCACTTCAGTGGTATTTGTAAAATTATCCAGAAGAATGTTAAGGAGCAAACACAGTAGAACAAAAACCAGGTAAACCTCTGCATTGGAATGCAGGGAAAGGAGAGTGATGTAGGGCTGGGATCCTCCAGAGACATGGTTGGTTGTAGCTCAGGGTAGAGACTCTCCACTTACTATGCAATAGAGTGTGTATGTTTCATGTGATAATTCTTAAAAAGACAAGCAAATCCATAAGCATTCATGGATTTGGTCTCCAAACAGAAAAGCACAAGTGATCATAGTTCCTTTTAATTTGCCTTGGATAGCTGGAGAGGGCAACTACAACTCTGAAACTGCATAAATGGATCAAAGTTTGGGCATTTAATTTCTTTTCCCTAGCCAATTTCATTTCCCTAGCCAATTTTTGTCTTTAGTCAACTTTTTCTCATCATCAAAACAAAACAAAATAAAGCAGAATTCATCAAACCATTCCTAAGACTTCCCTTGTGAAGTGTTACTCCTCTTCCATAGTGACTGATAGAACAGAACCAGTGGTGGAGCTGATCTAGTGAGCCATGAGGTAAACAAGGACTACACATTAATGGTAAACTCTCAATGAAATGCCAGGACATTAAATTTAAGACTTAAAAATGCACAAGGCAGAGTTAGGGTCCTAATTAATAATTTTATGAAAAGTAGAAATTAGCTAAGAGATATGGTTGTATTTTTGCAAACTTGGATTTTCTGCGTGAGGTCTCAGGTGACATTTCATGGGTTTAAAATGAATTTTCTAAGATCAGCATCTCTTTTGGGCTAAGTAGAAAAAAACAGCTTAACAGCCATTTACAATGTGGGTTATGTATTTTATTTTTATTTTTTAGATATTTCTATGCATTTTAATCATTCTTCTGGAAAGTCTAAGGCAGGTCCTCTATTGTCAACCCTATAACGTCTGGTGGCTACCCTTGGTCAATGGGTGAAATTCAAGGTTGAAGGCACTTACATCAAAATAAAGTAGATTTTTTTAACTCAGTGAAGACACTGAGATGAAAAAAACAGAACTTTGTTGTTGTTTTAAACAGTTCTTTATTTCCTTGAAGACTCACCAACCAACGCAATTTAAAAATATTTTCTCATCAACTGAGAAAGGAGAAACAAAGACATCCTTTTAAATATGGCCTCTTCTCATGAGTAATGAAATGAAATAGCAAGTTCAGCATATGCAATGCCTCATCAAGATATGACTGAGCCTTTTTTTAATGTCTCTGAAAGACAACGGTCTCCTTTACAAGGTCAAATAATCCTGCATGCAGGCTATTTGTAATACTTGAACAATGTCAATCAGAAAGATTTGAACCAGTGGGAAAAGATTCCATTGGTTTTCTAGGTTTGATCACAAGAGGGAGTATTTGCAAGTAATCTTTCCTTGTAAAAACAAAAATGCTGCTTAACAGTGCAAGCAGTGGGTTTGGGCAATTAACTGTTTTCTGCAGTGCACTAGCAAGATCCATGTCAAACTTGCAACAAATCCAATTCTTTTCTTGTGTGTTTGTAGAAATGTACATGATAAGACCTTCAGAAATTTCACGCAGGTTGCATACCAATCATGGCGAATTTTTTTTAGAGGAAGAAATTATAGTCTAACACTCAGAGCCAGATTACTGTGGCATAAATTCTTTGTCAATGTAGCAAAGGAATAAACAAATTTTTCTTCTACTTGAATCTTTCTGCACTAAAGAGACTGGTCTTTCCATAAGGGAAGTTTTAATTTCTATTAGTTATATTCTTTAATTATAATTTTTTTCAGAAGATAGAATGTCAAGGAAAGGAACATATGGAGTGTAAAAATAAAAAATGGCAGTTTTGAACTAGTGTGATTTAAAGGTCACAGTTTAAAGCTATCTGCAAGTTCATAACAGCAACAAAAAACTCTTCATTCATTACCAGTGACATGGCTTGCAGCTGTGTTTGGTGCTGATCACTTATCTTGCACTAAATAAAGGAAAGACGACTCATAGAATTAAAAATAAAAGTAATACTGGCATAGTTTGTTCATGTTAAATCCAAACGTCTTGAAAACAAGCCATAAATTCCTGAAGGTTCATAGCTTTCACGCACATTAAGAATAATTTTTGCCTCCTCTTTGTCCTATAAGCAGAATTTGACCCAGGGAGGGAAATAGTGCTGATGCTGTGGGAGTGCAATGACATTGAGGGGGAAGAAGTGGGGAGTCCAGGTTGTTGTAGGAACAGAGAATTTCTTGAGGTTTCAAAGGAAAATGGTGGCAGGTTACATAATTCCCAAACTGCTGGGTTAACCTTTTCCTCATTTAAAAGTGTTACAGAACTATTTGGGGATCAGATGAACATGGAGCAAGGGACAAAGGACTTGCTTTACAGCCACACTGTCAGGTAGAGTTATGCTCTATATAAATGTGATTTTTTTTTTTGAAGACTGCTAGATTGATAGAAAATTTCCATAAAATTAAATGTGGAAAATTATTCCACTGAAAAACCTTTTGTTTGTGTTTAACCATTCCACCACGGTGTCTGCAATCCAAAGGAAGGGGCTTTGTTCAGATCCCTCAGTGCCATTTTTTCTGGCCTTCTGTGAGAGCAATTAATCGTTTCGCAGTAAGGAGAGCTGCTCTTTGTGGTCAACACATACTTTTCCTGACCACACAGAGGTGTTTTGATGATGGTTGGCAGAGCAGTGTGTCAGGAACTTGCTTACTGACATTAGTGATAGGTGGTAACATATCAGAGCCAGTGGCAACGTCTGAGCGGCCAAGTCATGAAGGAATGGAAAATGCCAAGCCAATGCTCAGAGGTGTGAGCAAGGCTGGTGCCTGTCTGCCCTTCCCCCCCAACCACACGCACACCTGTCAGCTCTGCAAAGCGCTTGCAAAGCCTGCGCTCTCGAGGATGGTGTGTGGCAGCAGGCAGGGCAGAGGAGAGGAGGAGGCATCAGCTGGCCATGGCCACACACACCCCTGTCCTTGTAGTTGGAAAGGAGGCATTACTGCTCTTTAACAAAGAGAAACTTAAATTGGAGAGCTTGAAATGAGTTTTAGTAGCTGTGGTTTGCTCAGTTTTGGGCATAGGTTTATAATTTCATCTCCTACTCTGTGTCAGTAGCCATTCTCCTTAATGCCTGGAATAAGCACCAAAATAGCTGTGCTGGAGCTAGCCTCTGCCTACTGTGTCCCTCTGACCTACTCCATCCTTCTGATGGTACCACCTCATGGGAAAGGGGTGATAGGATGACGTCCTTTCCTGACAAGTGGAAGTGTCCGTGTCTTGGGGACACTCGGAACTGAACCCATTTCACAGCCCCAAGTGTCAAGATACAGTGATTTTTTCACTTTAACTACACTGGGGAAGCTTTCAGGCAATTATTTGAGGGTTTCTACAAAATCTTTTTTTTTTTTCCTAACTATTACTTGATTTTCCCCAGTTCCCATGTCTGATTTCTAAACTGCTTCCTCCTTTAAAGCGACATGTTCCCTTCATCCCAGGGTTGCCCTTAAAAACAGGAGTGCAGAGGGAGAGAATATCCTTTCAGCTTGATGTGAATTGCAAAGCAGGGCTCTCTCCTTCCATTCTTAAACACGAAGGGTGGTACAAGAAGCAATGCTGACAGTGTACATTTGCAGATGCCACCATATGGGTCTTGAAAAACTAGTTGCACCGATGATTCCCTGCACATGTAGGAGACAGTTTGCATTGTTGGCATCGTCCCTGCACAGAAACAAGCACAGCTTAGCAAAGCTAAGCAGATGGCACTAGATCTGGTGCCAGGGAAGCACTGAATTAAAGGTTATACCCACCAGGTTTGATGCAGTGCCAGTTTGAATTGGTACAGAAGCTTCGGCCCACCTGCTTATTGGCCCCGTGACATCTGGCATCTTTTTTTTTTTTTTTCTTTTTCCCCTTGGACTAAGCTAAATGCAGCAAAGAAAAATGTCATTTTAAAAGCTAGCTACCAATAAATAGGATTAAAATTCTCTAAGAAAAAAAGAAAGCCTTACAAATACATTTTGTTTAACGCTGCTGTATTAGGGACCTTGGGACAGCTTTGCAAAGATTATATGATGGAAAATACAGGTCTGGGTAAAGTCACATTTTACAGAAGACCTAATGGTCAGGACGGCATACTAATGAGCTTTTGGAGCTGTTAGGAGTTTATGGCTATCAGCTGCCTGCATACAACAGCTCACTGTCTCAGACTGTCACCCTACATATGTTATCATTCAGAGCAGGAGAGATATTTTATGCTGTGCCACCTGAGTGTGGCTGGTGTAGGTAAAGAACTGCAATGCTCCCTGCTGAACTTACTGCCCGCTACACTTGGGTTTCTCTCTCTCTCCTTTCTGTTGTCACCCTTCACCTTCTTTTTTTTTTTTTTTTTAAACCAGTCTTTCCTTCCTCTCCACACGTTCACATGCTGTATACACAAATATGCTGCCATGGGGACTGTGCTTATTGCAGAGACTAAACCTGTTTATATGTCTTCTCCATTAGGGATTTAATCCTTGCTCCCTTGGTGTGAAATGAAAGCATGCAGCTGTATGGCACTCTGGAGATGATTACCAATAGAGCTAATCCTGAGTTTATACACACCATGAGCCAGATTAATCAACAATTTATTGACTCAAAATTGAATCCATACAGCATTGTTTTTGACTTCTTTCTTACTTTCTTTTTCTTTCTTTCTTTCCATCTTTCTTCCTTTCCTCTTTTTTTTAAAGAGGGTCTCAAACTGCCTGAATAAGTTTGGTAGAGAATTGTCAGAAAATCATTGAGCCAGATTTATTAAATATCTGAAAAATAGTGACAGGCATTGTGTGATTTCTAAGGCTCCATCACAGAATGGCAGGAAAGTCGATGTGCTTATAAACCGTAGACATACATTTTGAAATCATCAGTGCTGGTTTGCAGTCATCATTTAAAAAGAAATAAAAAATATGATCAGCTTTGAAACTTGAATTTTCTTGGTTTCTCTGTAGCCAATACCAATGTTTAGGAAAAAAAACCAAATTAAAAGGTGACAGGAATTGATAGATAAGGCAATCTATAGCTGAAGAGATAATGTGCTGGGGAATCAGTTATAATGCAAGTGTATTTCAAAGCAAAGACCATTGGTCTCCTCTGCACAGTAATAAGAAAAGCACGGCACACCTGGAAATCTTTTGCTGGAGAATATTTTTTGTAAAAAAGAAACAAATATTAAACATCCAAATTTTCCACTGCTGACCTTCGAGTTAGAAAATATTTCCAAGGGACCTGGTCCAAAACCCACTGAAGTCACTGGAAAGACTTTGTTGGCTCACACCTGTCCTTTCTTGACCTTGTTGCTGGTGTCCCTGCCTCTCGCTTTTGCCAGCACAGGCAACTGCTTGGTGCTCTTTGCTGCAGGAGGCTGCCTCACAAGCCTTTTCCCAGCACAGATGTGTTGAGTTTCAAGTTGGCCACTGACTTTTTACACTGTCCTAGAGCACAGCTTTGGCATCTGTCTTGGCTATTGATTTCCAGGGACAGAATTTCATGACTTTCAGCTCCAACCTTCTAGATTTGCTGCTTGTAGACAACAGCCTTATTGCTCAAAGTGAAAATACCAGAGCTGGATCTGTTCTGGCAAGGTATCAATAAGGATCAAAGCCTTGGAGGTAACTTCCTTCTCCAGCTGCTTCTCAAGCAGGTTGATCAGTGAACTCTCCAGATCTCTGGATTTTCAGAGATGAGGGTGTGCAATGGCAGCTCTATTGGTTTGGAGTTGAGTGAGGATAGCCAGACTGGCCTTTGTTTTGTGTCTCCCTTACGTGTTGCCAAAGCAGTACTTGGGTTATTTTCTTGGGTTTTCATGAATGTCAACACTGAAATAAAAACAATGGGCAAAGCTTTGAACCCTTATTCACAACAGATCCTCCTTCTTGTCTTCCCTGAGTTTGGGAATTTATCATTCAGTCCAGTAGCAGTACGAGTTGAAAAGTGGTTTGTCTGTTGTTGGCTTTTTTTTTTTTTAATAATTTGACAAATGTTCTATTTACATAACAGATTGGTAAATAATTTGGAGACAAATCGCTTTTACTATCTCTTCAGATTTACTCATCTAATACTGCTTTCTCAGAATATCATCCATTAAATTTTTTCCCTAGCATTTTCAAGTGATAGAAAATATCTCATATTACCCAGGTACAATGATGCTGAATGGAAAACAGCATCCCCAAATAAAAAGTTTATAAACGAAGAAATTTATTACATATGTGTAACCAACCTACAGTAAGGATAGAAATGCCACTAATTATTTGACTGAATTTAGTCTATTTTCTTCTTTTGTGGTTTATCAATACTATAGTTTAAATTTGCCATCTGTCACAATCATTTCCATCATTGTCACTCTCTTCACAATCTTCAAATTCTTCCCAACTTTTAGCGTCTTCACCACTCTAATCTTCTTCTTTGAACTCAAGTCATCATTGACTCCTCTCATGGAATTTGAAATACAGTATTTCCTAAACCATTCAGTGGCAACTTCTGGATTTATCTGATCCCATGCTGTCTTAATCCAATGACAAAGCAGTGCTGCACTAGGACTTCTTTGTCTTCCCTGTAGGAGTTACAGCAGGATCCCATGCCAAGAGCCATAAGGGCTAAAAACACTCTTTGAAGGGCTTGTTCTCTACTACATCAGGCACCTGCAGTCGTGACATTCCTACTGCTAAAACTGCAAGAGCTACATTCTTTCCTTCAATGATATTCTTCATTGCTGGTGTTAGATATCTTTTGGATGTACCTAGGACGAATATTCTCCTTTTGCATACCAGCACACCTGGTCTCCTGTTCCAAACGATGTTCAGCCAATCCTTCATTAAGTCTGTAGACATCCATCCTTGGTTTTGACACCTAACAATTATTCCAGTAGGCAGCTGGTCCTTCAGTATTGTTTTCCGCTTCAAGATCACATACGGTGGCAATTTTATACCATCTGCTAACGCTGCCAGCATTACTGTAATGCACATTTTTTCATTTCCTAAAGTTTTGATGATGACGGATTTTGTGCCTATTTCTTCAATGACGTTATTGGATGGCTCATCAAAGGAAACTGGTGTCTTGTCTGCCTTTCCCATTTGGCTCAGCAGGTAATCATGACCTTTCTGCAATCCAATTACGTACTGCTGGAATGCAGTGACTTTTTTGGTGAAGTTGGAAGGTAGATGTTGGCATAAAGAAGTCCTCCTCTTTAGGCAAAAACCATTATGACACATCATCTTTATACACCAGTCATTACTGATTTTGAACTTTTGCCATGTAATTTGTCATGCTTGTGCTATTTTGTGAGATTTTCATGTAATGATTTCCTGTGCAACAAGGGTTCTATCCTTTCTTTTTTTTCAAGTGAACACATTTTGCAACTTAACTTTCTACATGAGCAGGAGGGCTGGAGAAGATGACCTTCAGAGGTCCCTTTGAACCTCAACTATTTTGTTTTTCTGGGATTTTGTGATAGTTCATGGAATTGCCCTTTTCAAGCACTGAATAATTTGTGCATTGAGCTCTTGCATAACAGTTTCTCTTTTCTTTATTTCTGTCTAATCACATGTACCTCAGTAACATTGTATTTCCTCTTGGGCTCACAATTATTCATTTAGTAGCCAGAGTACCACCATGACTATCATATCTGCATTGTAATTCCTACTCATACTTTTTGGTATGTTCCTCCTTGTACTTGCCCCTCTGACCTCCAGATGTTTTCCTATTTCCCAATTTAGCTAAATCTATTTAAAAAAACCACACTGGAATTATCTGATCCACCCCACATCTACTGTCTAGTGACTGAGAAATTAAATAGTAAATCAGTTATTCTCTTCTTCAAACTTTGGGCTGCTTTGAGCGCATTTGCGCACATAACAGAGGAACCTTCCGCAGTGCACAGTCATGGTATCTTAATAATACAATGGGAAGACAACCTCCAATCTCTAAGTTAACTTCCTGGACAAAACCCTCTAATCTCACTTCTGTGTAAAGCGAGTGTTGGTTTTTTGTTGCTGGAATTGTGGTTAGATTTAGTCAGAAGTTTTTTGACTTGGGAAACCATCAACACAGTCTGTGCATCCACTCCAGAACAGCTAATTATTTAATTAAACTAGTTAACTGAGGTCTGCATAGCACATGACCTGTGAAATCATCCTTTTTGGCCAGCTAGTCCCAGAGCATGTGTGCTCTGGCACGGGCAGAGCTTGGCTGAGCAATGACCCTCCGCCACGGGCAGGCCTGAGGCCCCATGGGTGCAGAGATGCCTCTGTGTGCTGACCAGTGACCCCGTCAGTGTTTGTGCAGCCAGGGGGAGAGACCAGGTCTCCTGCCAGGGATTTCCTTGCTGTAGATGATAACGACAGTTATACTGGCCCTGTACGTACATATTTAACCTGAGTAGCATTCGCTAAACACGGCACACACAAGTCATGTAATGCCAGGTAATAAGTAGAATACTGCTCATAAGAACCCAAAATACACGGTATTTTCAATGCATAAATGAACCCATTCAGGAATAATATTTTAACAATTAAAACATACTTGAAAATTTTTACCATATTTTTATATTTTGAAATACATAGAAGTATGATGAAATTATCTGTATTAACAAAAAAAATCCAAGCAATCAACTCCTTGTCTTTGCATATAATTTCTTGAAACTAATTACTAGCATGGTTTAAAAATAAAAACAAAATAAATTGGTAGCATCCTACACTTCTACTACCTTAATCCATAACAGCAAGCATGGAACTTTTTTTTTTTCACCCAGTGACTAATTCTGGATAATAAATTGTGTGTTGTGTGAAGTGCCTCATAGCAATGGAATGTATTTAACTTCTTTAATTAAGCTACAACCGGATCTATATTTAAAATAACGTTGTTCCTTCATTATTTTGGTGAGTTGTATTTAACTTCACAAGTTACAGAGTAGAACTATTTTATAGACTTTCTTTATTATTTGAATGGTAGACAAATAAAAGTGGACATAAAAAAGGTCGTTTGTATTTGAAAGTTTTATTGCTTCAGTTACAGATAGTACATATGAGTGTAAAAAGACTGTGGCCCATATTAGTTCCGCTATATATTTCTGGGTTTGCTCTTTAAATTAAAAAAGTGTGGAGGCATGAAAAACAGATGCTTTCAACCCATTTTCCTCCAAAGTGAGAAAAAATATATGTTTGTGTTGAGGTGCTAGGAAATTGCATATAGGGATGGAGCATTCTGAAAAGATTCTCTACTTCCTAAGCAATTTGATCGGAGTTGGCGTAGACTACATTGCAGTTCATGGGCTCAGGTCTGAATTTTGGAGGTGAGTGCTGAATGCCTAAAAAAAATAGGGTTTTTCAGTGCAAAACCTGCCCCATCATGTAAAGCCTCAAAACAAGACTGCATGTACATCTGTTGCATGTTGCTTTCTGGGAGAAATCTTGAATCTGGAGGCCACTGGATGCCTGCAGACCTGCTCCATGCTGAGTACGTCTGTGGTGTAAGAATGCAATGTGCTATGAAGAGGGAAATGACTGGAAGCCTTCACTTGGCAGGTCTGCATAATATGGCTGCTTATGATTTTATTCATATAGCAGTAAAAAGTAGGGTTCAGATTTTGGTGTTCATTTTTCATCAGATATTATCTCTATATTCATAAGAATAAAATAAACCTAGGACAGTATGCAAACTCCTTTGCGGGTGTTCTTTTTCTTGATTAGCTTCTTTTTCATTTCTATTAGTATCATCTCTTTTCTGTGGGATAATTTGCTAGTTTTCCCCTGCTTATTTCTTAAAATGTTAATACTTATTTCTTCTTTTCTAATTTGACTTTGCACTAAGATTATTTAATTTTCAATTTTATTTCCTTTTCAATTTTATTTCAAGAGGCTTATTAATGCCGTGCTGAAAATGAGTATAAGTGTAAAGGGTATCAACTGGAGTAAATGTTAGATTATCAGCAGAACATCAGGCTTCTTGTTTAATGTGGTTTTGCACTGGCACACAATGTACATAGGTCATTTATAAACACTGGCACAAGTAGACAGTCTACAAAGTATCCAGATACAAAACCTGTTTGGTTTGTGCTGGATTTTCTTGTAAAAATGTTGTAGTTTTCATACAACTGACACTGTCACACTCAAGTCTGACCCCTGTCAAAAGGCAAAGGGATCGTAATTCTAAAATCCAGGCTTCAAGATCCATATTGCCTCCACTGGTATCAGTGATGGTGTCTCCAAGGACAGTCTTTGTCTTTGCATTTTATAAAGTTTCGATGCAATTGTAGCATGCTCTTTTGTAAACAAGAACATTTGAAAACAAGACATATAGTGAGACCTTAGAGGTGCATCTTAAACACACCAGGTGAATACTTAGAAGATAATGCCACAATGCAACACACAGGAAAGCAAATCAATGTATCAGCCTATATTAAAAATCAGTCCCCCTTCCAGAATGGTCATACTATGGTGTGACAACCACTGTGGTGAGCTGCTTCTTTGAGTACATAGGAACAACTCCTGAGGAGGACCAGCACATCCCTTTAAGATAATTTAAAGGAAACAAATAGCTTTTTGGGAAATCAAGGGGGAAAAAATGTTGACATTAACAAAATTTAAATAAAGGGTCAGGTATGTTTTATAAGAAAGTCATTAAAAGAAAGACCTAATATAACTTTTTTTTCCTCAGATCTTAGAATTCAAAAATAAACATAATACTGTTCTTCTGCAAAGATTGCTTACAGATAAGAAGAAATTATTCTGCTTCATCCAGCTCAGAACTTGAAGGGAAGCAGCAGCTCCTGCAATGCATAGGATCGGTAATGAAGTCCAACCAGAGAGCTGGGAACAAGGGACAAAGGCCAGTCTTCATATAATGAGTCCCAAGACTATTTGGACAGGAATAGGGAACAGTTACTCAGAGGATCAATAGTTCATTACAGTATCAAAGGCAGACAAAGAAAATCATTTGGGGGAGGGGTTTTAAAAAATTATTATTATTTCTTCTGTGCTGGGAAGTTTTATATAACTAGAGGAGGGACTGGCATTTATTACCTGGTCCTGGGTTGAATTGACTTCAAAGTGATGAGTTTTGATGATGAATTGAATTGGAACAAAATTTCCTTGCTGGTATGTTGTTATGGAGATTTAGGGAAAAGAAGATTTTGTAATATTCAGATAAATAGACAGTAATGGTAATACTGCAAAATCTGCATTAATAGAAATATTTAAACTCTCTCACTTAGGCCATATATAGCTTCTTTCCCTCTCTAAATATTCTTGCGATATAATGCCATTTGAACAGTATCGATACTCAACTCACATGCTGCTTATTAAATACATGCAACACAGTGGATACAGAGGGTTTCAAAGTTATAGAGAAGTGGGCCATGTGAATGTTTTGGAAAAAAGATGGTTCTCTTTTTTTGTGAAAACTTGCAAACCAAATTATATGGTTAATTATTCATATAGCTTTAATAAGGACAGCAATTCAAAATTCAGAAGAAATGCCTACAGTGTTTCAACAGCAAGATTAAGCAGCATCTATCAAATATGAAATTGGCTGTAAATATAATTAGCTCCTACTGTAATTTGACATGAAAGTGGTTCTACAGACCCTGGATTTGGTCTGTAGTGAGCAATGTCAACATTTCCATGTTTCTTTGTGTGACAGTCAAAGCACCGACTAGAAGTGACCACCATGAAATGTTTTTGTCATAACTACAGGTAAGAGATAACTAAGCAGTGACTGCCATTATCAGAGTTTTCCATGCAAAGGATTCAGCCTGCTCTTAAGAAGTATCTGCCGTGTGACTACAATGTCGCTAAGTTATGACAAGGAAATATCTGTGATATGACAGTGGCATCGTACAACTGTCAATATAAAGTAAGTGCAATGGGATTGCTCTGTGCTCTAAAGCAACTGTCATGTAATGGGGCTGTGACTAGGCTGTAATAGCAGTGTGACTGCAACGTGCCAGCAGAGTGACTGATAGGTAACTCCTGGAAGAGACGGCTCCCAAGTAAAATTGGCTCTAATAGTTCTGAAGTGCTGTGGACCCCATTTGTAGTGACAGCACTGCCCATCAACTCTGGCAAGCTTTTAGTCAGTACCTCATGAGAGACCAAGCCAGCTTATTGCTGTGCTTCTGGCAGCCTCAAAGTTATGCTGAATAAAATATTTTGATGCCTTTTCAGAGTTGCTGTGTGCTAAGGGAGCCGACTCTAGGTATAGCCCCATGAGCAAATGCTCAACAAGCCAAAGGTGGGCAACACTGGTGGGTGGCCAAAGCATGGAGTCAGACTGGGCTCCCTGGATGTCATGGCAAGACATCTTACCCCCAGGACTCCATGGGGTGGTGTTACCCTGTGGTAAGCAGAAGAGAGACCTTGCTCCTAGGGAGGTCCCCACTATCTGGGAGCTCTCTGTCTGTGAGTCCTTGGCCTCTCTGCTAGTCGGCTTCTCTGCTGGTCAACCCCTCCAGTTCCCTGGAATTAGACCTCAACAATGACTGTTGTGGGCACTTGGCAAGTAGGGAGAGAGAATACTGCAAATTAATTAAGAAAAAGAGAAGAATTATTATATTCATATCACAGATGGAGATATTGATGTTCAGATTAATTGATTTGCCCTGAAGCTATGCAGCATGTCATTAGCATCCTTGTGGATATAGGAGTGTTGTTTGAAAAATGGTTTCTGTGGAAAGTCTTCAATTTTCCAATATATCAATGGACAAACCTATTTCTCTAAAGAAGAAATATATTTTTTGCAAAAAGTAAGCTGTTAGGAACTTTCCATTATTTTTAGCTTTTGAAATTCTATGTCTCCTCCCTTCCCTCAGATTTCCTTATCTTTCAGTTTGCCTCAAATAAGATTTGGAACATTACAGCTAAAATGAGGAAAAAAAACAACAGAAGAAAGGTTAAGAGGGCTTTTCATTTTCTTTAATCTTTTCAAAGTGCAATGGCCATCTTTGCTCTGGAAAAAATTTCAGATGGAAAATTAATAGCTTCTTTAGAACAGCAAGTTTGCCTTATTTAAGATGAAGGCATGGACAATTTTACATCAGTAAGACTGAAGAAAAAGTCAGAGATGCAATGAAAGGCCAGACAACTAATTTTAATCTCCCGCTTCAGTTATTGTTTAAGATATAGACATCAAACTCATTCTTGTTTTACGATGTAGTAATTAAGAAAAGTAAAATAATCTATATTAAAGGTAACTGTCATTAGTCCAAAGTAATATTATGGGGTGAATTATAATCTATATTCTGTGTATCATTTGCCTCAGGTTTGGCCAATATCTCAAGTAAAGAGATAATTTCTGTTAAATTTGCATACTGCTGTATTAAGTGATCTGACAATGTGCTTTCAGGCCTGCTATTTGCACTCTATCTGTATTCTGGTTTGCCTAGCACTCACTTGATGGACCCAAACAGCTCTGTTGGAGTGTGGTTTGTAGCCTAGCAGGTACTTTGGAAAACGTGTTAATTTGAAGAACATTCTCTCCTTGGGAGATTGTGCAAAGTGGACTTTGGACCCAGCAGACTGTAAAGGCTGGGGAGGAACTGTTACAATCTGTTGTGCTAATCCCTTTTACAGCCTTTTGGGTCAATAATCTGAGCACTAATGTTTCCTTAGATCTATTGTGTCAGTACCGCTGCCTTGCATTCATATTAAATTTATGTGCTTAATATCTTCAGGAGATTTTAGTGGGGGAAAAAATTGATATGCAATTTACACTGAAATTCAAAGAAATAATGTAGTCAGATTGCTGTCCCCCTGCATTCCCACCTTCAAGAATCCCAAATATGTTAGTTCATGTAATGGATCATTGGTATGTATGTCATTGTATTCAGGTCACAAATCAAACCAACTGTGTTGGAAAGGAATGCAAACATCACTCAAGTGGAGAATAATATTTCATACTAAACAAAGGAGGACAGGAATAGAAGTTTATCCTATCTGAAAATGGTTCTGTTTCTGAATACCAATGCCTTCTATCAGCAGAAACACCTGCAGCCACCGTAAGGTCCACCTTTCAAAGGGAACATTTTCATCTTTTCCCTTTTTCTTTAATATAAAGGAGTAAAATAAGTATACTGATGTGCAATTAATTGTAAAGGCTCACTGCTGAAAAGATTTACTTGTGGTTCAGCAGTGTAATCATCTGTTGGGCATTTGCTATAAATCATGGGTGTCTGCTGTTGTCTCCACTAATTAGTACACTAACTTATTATTAAGTCCCTTAAACATTATACGAGATCTGAGCTGTGCATGGAATTACTGGGGGAATGAGAACACTTGAAGTTTTATTGAACAGCTACAAAGCATACAGTAAATATCTGGGTGGTGGACAGTTGTAAGGCATAAGACAAGATGGAATATATATCCTTTAGTAACTGCTCTACCCATCCATAATTATAAAAGCTCTTTATTTTTCAGCCTTCAGTGTGTCTGTTCAGTCACTCGGGCACCAAATAAAGGTCTTAAACACAATAATTCAAAGCAACTGGTACAGTAGTAAGTGAAATTTTAAACAACAGTAGACAAGTTGATTAGAGCCTTTGGAGATGTATGCCCTGAATAAAGGTTAACCTTTGTGAACTTTGAATACAAAGCTTTCAGATGAATTTTATATGAAATCTGGTGACAAAGAAAAGCACTATTCAGCAAGGGCTGATTAATTGAGTTACACTTCATTGTAAACCCATGACAATAATGGAAAATAAATTTAGCAATGCTCTTTGTAGCCACACATGTTGACGGGATCTCACTAAAAAGCAAGAATCAGACCATAAAGGCCCTGTTGAATACCTCTGAAGATAGTCTGGTGAGTGAAATGTAAAGCCAGGATTTACAAATATTACATAAGTGAACACTGTTACTGCACTCAGGCTGAAAAATCCTGTTCAAATCCAATAAGTGGTTTAAGATGTGTAAATAGAGGTTTCTGCAGGGAGTCAGGCATTAGAAGCCACCTGGAGCATGTGGTAAAGATTGTATCCATCAATACAGCAGCTGGGCTGAAATTATAAAGAGAGCTGCTTTCCATCACGCTTGTTTTAATGCATACATTTCTCCTGTCACTAGCACCCCAGGAAAACTACTAACTACAAAAATGAATGGTACCTATTACCTGATATTCATACTTGTGACAACAGAGACAACAATCACAACACAACAGTAAGCAAAAAAACTGATATCCAAATTATTTTTAAGTTGTTGCAGTGGATAGATCTTGAGAACCAGTTGGTAATATTTTAATAACACTGTAGGTTAGAGGAATGAAGCAGGCATCTGGCATTCAATCCAAAGTTTCCTTCTGCTCCACACATTCCATCAAATCATGCACCAAAGCAGTTTAAACAAATCAAGATTAGTAAAAAATTGTTCCAAGAAGGGGAACACTATGCGAGGTTCAGTTGTATGCCAGCACCAGAGAAAATGTGACATTGGTTTTCATTGTGATTATTTAAAAATAGCACAAATTTACCATAAGTGTGTTTCCAATGCATAGAGAGTGCTTTTTAACCCTACATTAGTGTTGGATTGACTGTAGAGAAAAAGTAAGCAGCTGCTTGCCTGAGGTAGTGGCTCAGGACACCAAAAAGTCATCTGCAGTTTCCTTCCCAAACTGGCAAGAGTTATGGGTGAGAGAAACACAGTCTTCAAATTACAAAAAACTACCATGAAAGCAATGTGCAAGTGCCACTCAAAACAGGCAAGGAAACTGTTAAATTGCTCGTTGTAAAGTCAATGTTAAAAAATAATAAAAAACAAGCAAGCCATATTGCATGTGTAGGGACAGACTGTGCCACTAAGCCACAGGCCCGAGCCGTGGGTGGTGTGGAGTAGCATTGTTCCCCAGCAATTAAAATGAACATGCTTGCCACGCAAAACTGCAATGTGTTCCTTCCTCTGTGAGTTGTGCCCCCTTCTGCCCGTGCTTCTGCTCCCTGACACAACCAGCCACAGCAGCCAGCCGCAACTCACTTGTGTTCCAGGGAATTTGGGGCACTGCAAGCCTCACTGACATCTCATTGCAAATAAGGAGGTAAACAGTGTTCCCTGAATGATTTCTGTCCTTCTTTCCATGCATCAGTTCAATCATCAGGAACTGCCAGTCCTGCGTTTAGGTTATTATCTTTTTCCCTGTGGATTTTGAAGGAATACATGAATACTGATTCTGGGTGTTCAGCAAGAAGCAGGCTGTGCAGCTGGATGGATGAGGTGTAGGTCGTGTAGTGGGTCCTATGCAGACCTGATACATAGGGTCAGGCAGTGGGGCATCAGTCCTCCGTCCCAGATCTCACAGGTGAGCAGCAGCCACCTAAGGAGAGACAACCACATCAATTCCTTTCCTTTTTTCTTGCCTTATTTCTGGATAATTAAGTTTCTCTTTAATTGTTTATGAAGGGGATAGCAAGTCTGCTTTCAAACTTTACTAGAGCGTAGCTTTTCTATCAAATAATACTTCATTGCATATGAGGAGAGCTGATAACAGCCCAAATTCTTTCACTGTTTACTTTGCAGTGCAGCTAATTTCCTCAGTAGCCAGCCTGATTTAAATGTGTTAATGAGGGTGCCACAACCTTGCTCTGAATGATTAGTGGACCAAACCAGTTGAGATGTTTTAGGTGTTCTCCAACATACCTGAGCTAACATCGGTGATAGGGATCTCGGGCACTAAGTTGCTACATGAATAATCCCCTGCCACATCCTGCATGTGTACACAGATACACCGATTAACCTCCCTTGGGCTCCCTCCAGACTTGATGCCTTTGTCTGATGGCTCTCCCTCACCCCAACCTCAATGATAAAGCTTTCAGTCCCCCGTTGTTTTCTAGAACTTCTTTCTGAAGTACTGATGGAGGAAGGGAGGGAAGAGGGTTTTTTCCCCTGTGTCCTTGCCTCCAATCTGTAGATCCTTTCACTCAGTAGAAATCTGTATCTCTTTCTGCTGCCATGGTGATCCAATGAGTTTGAGATTATTTTGCTAAATCTGCCTCTCCCAAGAGACAGCGGTTTGATTTGCGGTATTCTTAGACAGGTCAAGAATCGCATTAGCTCAGGGCAAAATTGCTCACAGTACAAGGAGGTGAGTTTCAAGATCTTGGCAGAGCAGCAAAAAGGGCTTGCTCTCGACTCTTGTGATAGACGTCATGATGCTGCCAAATAACAGCAGTTTTGCTGAAAGAAAACTCACAGTGGTATTGCTTCAGTCAGGGACAAACCAGAAGTCGTGCAAACAGTCCACCCACAGCGTAGAATTAGGAAGAATACGGCACGATAGCATCAGGCATAATAAAGGAAGAGATGGCAGGTGAATGACATGCTTATTTCACATCTTTGAAGCCATTTAATTTGAGACGAATTGTTGTGCGATACCGACTCAGTAGCCCAAAGGCAGAAGAACATTTATGCTTCGCGTATCCGTGACTTGTGTTCCACAAACAGCAGAATAAAAGGCCACTGTTCTTGGCTTGCATGTGCACACGATTAGGTCCATTCACAAATCCACTTTATCCTGTCCTGTTATTTATGTATACACCAGTCAGCTACACAATGCAGCACATGGCTCTTTCTGAGCAGGCAGCCTGAAAGTCTTAACTTTCGTATTATTAAACAGAATTGGGTAAAAAGCAGAATTTTTAACCACATGGCAAAGAAGATTCAAAAATAAGTGTCCTATTTTGAAATCTAAATGATTAGAAAACTGCCATAAATTGAATTATCTTTCTAAAAATTATTAAAGGGGGCTGCAGTAGTTATGTCATAATTACATCTCATACTGGAAATATTCTATAAATATTTTCAATATGATGACTTATTACTGTTAGGGAAGATATACTAAGTGGAAGATTCCACAGAATTGACTCTTGTGGATCTTTGTCTCTCACCATCAAAAGTTCAGTAAAAATTGTTTTACCCATACCTAACTTGAAATGCTCTCAATATGCAAACTTCATGTTGTGGCTTATTTATGTTTTTAATATCTTACAAATCAAGTTTTATCTAAAAACTTCAAAGCACTATGCAAGCAATAGATTATGCTATAGTCCAGTGGAGCTTATTATCTTATCAATGTCATGAAGAATTGGAACTCTGAAATCAACTGATTTCTAAACTTCTTCTCAGTCTCTGAACATATAAGAAATCTTGGCTCATTTTGAAGCTCATTTGAGTGATTTTATTCATGGCAGTGGTTTTCTACAGCTTTAGCTGTATCTTTAAATTCTGCCACCAGTCCTGCATAAATCCAGGAAACACCTTGCAACAATCAGAGTGTGTAAAAAAGTGTTCACCTGATCAGCTGCTCATCTTTACTTATATTGTCATACTTGCACACTACTGTGAAAATAATATTTGAGAGTAGGCTGCATTTCAATTTATACTAATAGTTAGTCTACCACATCAGGATGCCTACAGGCTTTTTCTTCTGTGACCATGAGCTTTAACTTCTTCTATATGAGTGCAGAATGTTGCAAGGAATTTTATTTCTTAATGTTTGTGTTGTGCCCTGACTTGTTCCACATGACTTCTTTCTTCATGCGTTATTTTTAGCTGCCAGCCTTGTAAATGCAGACTTGCTAGTAAGTAGAGTTGAAGTTCAACCTCAAAAAAGCGAGGCTTTTAAAAAATAAATATGTTGTCTAAATATTAATTTCAGGAAAGAAAACATTCTCAGATGAAGCAATGTCAGAGTTTTTGATTTCTGTGATTTAGAAAAAGATGACAAGGAAAGAAATTGGTGTAATTCTTTTCATGGAAGTTTGCAACTTTGTTAAAACAGTTAAACTCATTAATCTGTGAGTCATTCAGAGCTGTAAACCAGATTTACCTATATATGACAATACATACCTGAACTCTCAAAGGTAATGGTGCTGTGGGTTGTTTGTCTTGGAAAGACATTTTTTTGGTCATAATTTTTACTATGTACACATGTTTTCACAGGAAATTTTGTCTGTTTCTGCTATTCTCAAGGAAAGCTAACAGGGAAAAACTGACACTGCTCTCTAGTCCTGGGAAAGTTATTAAGGGATTAGACTCCCTTGTCTAGGAGCATGAACCAACTTTCACATTGCAGCCAGGACTGTGGTGGCGTGTCCTGCTGTAGAGAGGGTCCGTTCTCCTGCTGCCCAGCACTAACTGTGGTTGATACCCACTGTGACACAGCTTGACAAGGTGAAAATCACAAATGTATTTCACAGTGAAAAAGACAGTTCAGAGATCATGAAAAGTGCTTGATGGCTCCAGCAAACACACAGGGAGGACCCCAGGCAACCAGGTCCAGATTAGAATCACAGTACCAAACTCCAAAAATCTTGCCAAGAGCTGGGGGGAATGTGTGTGTGTAAAATAATAAAAGGTAACACTTTAGACTAAAACTGGAGGCTTGAGGCTGAAATTTTTACTATACATACAAGTCAGCTTCTATCATGAAAATTATGGTAATTTTAAATATCAAACTATATGGAAAAAAGATTATCAGAGAGAATCTTTATTTTTCAGCATATAAATAGCCTTTTGGAGGAAAATTGAACGCAACAAGCCATTTCCTTTCCTCATCCACTTTCCTCTTTCACTTGCTCAAGTGCCTAGATTAGGCTATACGTGAGCAATTGATGGATGGCACAGAATCTTGACCAGAAATAAATCCTTTCTATGTCTGCTTGTCACCTTTTCCCTGTGTCTTCACTTTAGGAAGCTGTCTGGGGAGTGGAGAACAAAAAAAAAAAAAGACCTCCTCAGTCTGTAGGCTTTTGTCTTATAAAAGCCTTCTTCTGCCTTGCTGCAGTGATATTGACCTGAACTTTTATTATTCTTTGATTAAAAGTTGAAGATGGATAAACATAGCATTCTTTAGAATAGGGGAATATGTATAAAATTCGCTGTGCCTGGATCAGTTCCAGAGTTGTTATGTCTGGATCAGTGGTCCCACCTGAGCTGAACACAGTGTTTATACTGCCAGTACCACAGGACCTGAATTAGCATGAACTGTAGCATCAATAGTCCACCATCACCAAATCTGCACCTTAACACTTACACCTTTGCCTTTTCATGAAAATTCTCTTTAAGAATGTGAATCTTCAGCTTGATGTACACTTTAACTCAGGATGCACTTTGCAACCAAAGACCTTGTTCTCCTCAGAAAGAAAAATTTGTGAGGCTTCTTACTAACCTCAGTAACAGCTGGATTTGAAATTTCTTTTTCAGCTTTTGTTTTCAACCCGTTTCAGTGTGAGCATAGCCAATGTTGATATGTGCCTTCTAAAATCTGTAGTAGATAGGAGGATGGATATTTCTGTGTCAGGGATTCTGTTTGTTGGGGGTTTTTTTGCCAACCTAGCATGTTAACTTCCATTAAAAAGCTCAAATTCTGTTTAGACACTGGTGTTGAAAGTCAACAGATGTATTTGAACTGTGCTTAGATTGATGGAATTCTGATTTTTCAAAGTTGACATTTTTCTTACTCTATGTTTCCATGCCAGAAAGAGTCACTAAGAGTGGAATTTGTATGAGAATCACTCTGACATTAAGAAGTCCATTTGTTGGATCATGCTTTGTCTATTGCAGGATTTTATACAAGTTTATATATGTTGAACTCACGAGAAATGTAATTCTGCCTATTTTTATATGTATGTTTTAACTGAACAAACATTCTCTATCTCAGAGCTCAAGATATTTCTAAGGTATGTGGTCTGCTTAGTTAGTGCAAACTTTCCCTTGTCCCTGAACTCCCTAGTCACTCGTAAATAATACAGACCATAGTAAATTCCAATTTTTCCAACAATATCTCCTTTCTGCATTTATCCATTTTTATTTTTAGCATCACAGTGAATTGGCAAAAGTTAAAGCTAAAATCAAGATTTTCTTTAACAAGAAAGACAACTTTTTGGAAAAAAAAAGTGGAACTAGGACTGACTAATTTCAACTAAGTCATGTATCTGATCCATATGCTTTGGTTCTATGTTAAAGTGACAGCTTAATTGGCGGTTGTGGCTGGATCTAATTAAATCTAATAATGATGATGAGCCTTTTTAGGTTGGCATGTAGATACCAGCAAGTTACACGTGCATGTTACTGTGTTATATATTAGATTTCTTGAAGTAGAGCAAATAAAAATGTCTTTACTGTGCATCTAGTACCAATGTAGGAAAACAATGTCCTAAAATATTACAAATGTGAAGAAAAAATTAACCCCGTTTTTCATATTTATAGATTATATTTTGTTAGCATAAATATCAGCTTCCAATTTTCAAACATTTTACATACTTTGAATAAAAAGCAGTCCAAACAGATGAGGAGGATGCACTTAGAATTCTTTATTTAGAGCAGTGTTGTGCTTCTGTCAAGGAAGATTCTGTCAAGGCATTTTCTGTCTGTAGCATGGAATTCATCAAGGTTATCCCTGTACTTACATTGGTTTTCTCTTCGCCTATTTATCTGGGAAAGATGTAGACCTTCTTCACTGATGATAAGTACTGCAAAGTGGGAAAGATGTAGACCTTCTTCACTGATGATAAGTACTGCAAAGTGCTTGTTGCTATCTGTTGCTGAATTTGCTTCTTCCTCCATCTAATCTGATCCTTTTGTTCACTTATGTATTCACAGGGTAAAAATGCCTCAAGGAGGCCAAAGTCAGCTGAAAAAATATAAAGGATATGTTCCAAGAAAGCAATACCAGTATGTTAAAAGAAGCAAATGGATAATCAGAGAAAAGCTGTATAATTCAAAATTAGCCCAAAGCAACAGTAAGTTATGCCAAATATTATGTGGCATTTAGGTGATAAATCCTTGGCATCCTTGTTTTCTGCTGTTCAGTACTTATTATCTATAATAACAATGTCATTTATCTCCTTCCTTGCAAAAAAAAGAAGGATGCGTATGCCTGTATTTGTGTATATGTGTGTGTATCAATGCACTAGTATCTACATACCTACGTAAAGAAGCAGATTCCATTCTCATCTCTACAACACATCCCCAAGTGATCCTGAAGAAGATATACTAGGCGGAGCTTCCGCACTAATTTGCCTTTTAAGGGGTTTGATCTGCGACAGATTTTTCATGTGTGCCCCAAACTCATCACTCCAACTAACATCAGCAATAGTTTTGTTTTGAATGTTCAAAGAGCGAGATAATGCCAACTAATCAAAAAAAGTGGTCTCACGGGTCTTAGATTCGGTACCCAGCATCAGTAGACGCTGTAGGACTGCTTTCTGTGCCTCATGTCCCCAGCTGAAACATAAAGAGTAGCCACTCCATCATTTCATAAGGTTGTTATGAAGATAAGTGTGATTAAACAAGATTTGGATAACATTGTGATGAGCACTGGAGAAACATTAATCATTCTGATTTTCAAAGGTTGTTTGAATAGTATGCATCAGGGGCCTGCAAATGGGACAGGAGGAAGAAGAATGTCTAGTTGTTCATTAACTGAGGAAGCATGATCTACTTCATGCCCTAGGTGAAATCAGGATGCCATGCAAAAATGGGTTGTGACGAGGATATCAGAGACTGTATTACTAGACTTCAGAAAATGCATTTTCTAACTTTTAAGTGCTTGGCTTTATAAGTAAAATTATGGTCTTCAACTTGTTTTTAAAATATTTTGCTTGTATTGGAAACCGGCAATTAAATTGCAATTTCACCTTTTCAACTTTGTGATTTGCATGTAAGTCATTAAACATTGTTATAAATATCTTGTCACCTACACTTGATAGTTTTGCTCAGTATTTGCTAAAATATCCCAGTCAAGCATTTCTTGCCTCGTATATTAGCACATGTTACCACCAGGGCAAATTTTCTCAATCTGTCCTTGAAATTTATTCCTTCTTTTTGAAGACTAAAGAAAGGGTTTTTTCCCAAAGTTTGTCTTTCTTTCTTAAATATCAGCAAAGTTATGGATAGGAAATCAGTCTTCCTGCAAATCTTTCCTTAATACCCTAGGCCACCACCACTATGGCACTGGCTCGTCAGTCACCTGCCTTGATGCACCTGATGCACCCCTGCTGCTCTGGTCAGTGGCTCCACATGCACATCACCTCTTTTAGAGTTTATGGAGGCTTTAAGAAATTAATAGCATGCCCTGGTGAAACTGCTTGGCTTACTTTCTTTCAGACCCAGCCTGGGATCAAATAAAAGGCTACCTAGCTATATATTAGAGCACACAGAGAACGAGTGGTTTCTCTTGGCAGAACATTTCATGCAAATGAGCTCAGGAAAGCAAGATCCTTTACAGCTTTATCATTAGATGGAAACTCATTTGATATGACTACAGCCCTATTCCAGCCTGGGATGTTTTCCCTGGCCCTGCTTTACCAGCTCTGTGCTTGGAATTCTGACGGACAGCAACTGGTGCACGTTGCAGACTACAGTTCTGTGAGTGTGTTTAGTAATGAGCACACCACCACAGGAGAAAATTGGACCAGAAATCATAGTCTGGAGGCAAAGAGATTTCCCTTTCATTAAACTAACAGCAGAAGCTCTACGGAGCTTTTCTCTGCAAGCTGTCATTCTTGGATGTTTCTATAGACTTTCCAAACTGCTAAGTTGCAGTAAATAGCAAATAAAATAATTTGGCCCAGTCACCATTTGGATCTATGAAGTTTTACATCTCAGAAAGCTCCTAACAATCAGACAAGCTCAACAGATTTTTAAGGAAGTGTAATCAAAAGCCTGGAGGATGTGTTAGAAGTATGAGTTCTGCCTGACTCTGCTAGTGCAGATGAAGCCAACTGACAGTGCATTATAAAGAATATATGTCTCTGTAGCGATGCCTTTCATGGAAGAGCACTTGATACTTTCTGATGATGAGCAAAGGGATTGAACAGTGTGGTTTTAGTATGGCAGTCATGCACTCCCAACTATGTGAACTGAACTCAGAGAGGTAACAGACAGCTGAAATTTTTGACTGATATTTGATGGTTGCTGCTACCTAAAGATCAGTAATTTGGGGGCCTTTGTAGCTAAGTTGTTGGGGTTTTTTTCTGTAACAGGACAGTCATTAGAATAGGTGAATCATCTGCTAATAAATTGTGTTCTCCGCACAGAGATAAATTTTTGTCATTGCATATATGTATTTTTTTACATTTCATTTTTGTTAAGCATAGTATAAAGCAGTAATATGGACTTATACTGTATGGGGTGGGTTTATTCCAGGGACTATTCTTCATGAGTCAGTGCTGATCCTGTAGAGCATGTTTTAAAACTGCTCAGTTGGACTCACCATCAGAGAAGACACAGTTGCTGTATGGCAAGGGTGCCTTTGCTGTGTTGCATGTATAGTTCCAAAATCACAGCTTGCTCTTTGGATCATCCAGAAAGACAGAGGGAGAGAAACTGCTGGGTATATAGACTGTGATTGCTTATTTTAACTCAATATAAAACATAAGAATACAAGACTTCTGACAGCTTTAAAGCTCAGCAATCTCCAATATGTTGATTCTGCTATTCTATACATTTAATTTTCTTTTTAAAATGTATCATATTTCTCCAAGCAGTGATTTGCTTTTCAAATTATCGTTGCCTAGCTAAGACTTGTGTACCAGGTGCCATGTAAAAGCATGTTAAAAGTAGATAAAAGCAATTTATCCTGCCCTCTAATTAGAGATGTCTTGTCTTTACCACTGACAATAGCAGCATGCAGCTGTGGCAGAGGAGAGATAATAGCACCAGAGCAGAGAGAAATTAAAGATAGGTTATCATATGCTGGCTGATGTAGAGTGTCATCTCTCCATTGCATAGCTAAGATGGTCCTTAGGAAGAATACTAACTTAGCTCTTGGCCTGACTCAAGCAGATTTATTTTAGTTATTAAATTCAAGGTAAGATTTTATTATAATGAGGCAAAGGGGGCAGAATAATAATGTCTCCATTAAATACACAGAAAGAGAATGTGACTCATTGTGATTACTGTATCAATAAATACATGCACACCACGTCCCAGGATGTGCTGGATCTTTATGAGGGTGGGACTAAGATTCATTTTGCCCTGCATAGAGTTCCTCTTCAGATGAAGTGAATGAGTGTCAGGGGGGTCATACAGTGGGATAGATGACTCAGTGGCATGTCTCCTGGATGATATAAAGGGTACCTTTAGTTCAGCAAGAGGCTCAAAATAAATGGGGAACGGGTGGCATAAGACTGTGCAGATATTCTCATTTTTATATCCTGGTACCTCAATATGCTATGTACAGGGAGTCTGCAGTGGAAAGATGATGGGGTAAAAAGAAATCTCCATCAGGATTAGGACTAAGCAGTGTCTCAAGAACTGCAAAGGGGCTTGATATGGGGTACCCAGCAGGGAGAAACTCAGGGAGAGTGGAGCTGGATAGAAAACCTATTTTGGTTTAAGAAAGCCTCCTCACATTGTATCAGTACTACCGGGATAATACTCTTAAGTCCTTACTACAAAACCATGGTCTCCAAATTCTTCAGGAGTTAAAAAACTTGTTCTTTGTCTTCAGCAAGGTGCTACAGTGGACTCATCGTCTCTGCATTTTCTCCAGGAGAGAAAAGATTAAGACCAAGGCTAAAACTCATTTCTGGGGGAAGGAGTAGTGGTGGAGAGAGGCTGTGTCCAAGGTCATGGTGGGGAATTAGATCATGACCAGGAAATAGGCTAGATTATGCTGCAACCACATGTTCTCATGCCATCACTGAAAGGGTGGTCAGACATTGAAACACGCTGCCCAGGGAAGTGGTGGATTCACCATCCCTGGAAGGGTTCAAAACGCATATGGATATGGCACTTAAGGACACAGTTTAGTGGTGAAGACAGTGATGTTAGGTTAACAACTGGACTTGATGATGTTGGAGGTTTTTTCCAGCTTTAATGATTCTATGATTCTATATCAAAGCACAAAAAGAAAATTAATTTTAGTGTAGAGCATTCAGAATCAAGAATGACTTCTGCAAATCTAAACAGACTTCCAGAATGAGTAATATTTGCATTGACATTAAATAAGTTTGGAAAAAAATTATTTGTTTAGAATACAACATGCATAAAATCATGAGTTTTCCTCCATTGCTCTTGCAGTGTGATGCCTGAGAACAGTGTTTGTCACTCACCCTGTGCCATGGTATTGCATGCACTCCACACAGAAGTTTTTTTCCACTCTGACCTATCTAGCTTTTGATTTAAGGGAGAAGAGATCAAGATATACCCCCCTACTTTTCTTGCGATATCCAACACAGATATAGATTAAGGTTTATTGATTTGTTTAGTTGTTTTAACACATTAGTAATGCTACTTGCAGTACTTGAAACTTTCTCAAAGATCTAATGAGTAATATTTTAGTGCTACTGGGCAGAGTTGGAGGGGAAAGTGTAGCCAAGTGTAAGGAATTCCTCTATAGGGATATTGGCTTTGAAGGGACTGGAGATAAATCTAGTATACATGCCCTCAACTGTGGTACTTACAGCAACAGAGAATGATCTCTTTGGATTAAATCGGAGCTTTGTTTTCTGTTTTTAGAGAACAAGAATTTAAGCAGCAAAATCAATGAGATCACCCATTCCTACATGGACAGCACAATGCAGAGAGTAGGTTCAAAGGTCTTAAAATTGTACTTATGTAGTATCTGAAGCATTGCAAACTTTCACCCTATGATTTTAGATTTATATCCTGTGGTTCTAAGCTTTTCAAATCCTTTTCTGACTTTATAAAAATAATTTTACATGATGCCTAGTAGGATTACAGTGTGTACTGCAGAACCATAGCTAGGCTTTCAATTAATGGCCTCATGTTGCTGCTTATTCCTTCTGGGGCATTGTTTAGTTTCTCGAGGACCACAGCATCTTCATGGTTTAAATAGCAGTTAGGTCACCAATACTGGTATATGTTATAGGTTACATTGCTTAATAGACATAATTTTTTTTTTTTAGGCTGCTGTTATTTACGTTTTTTTGCTGAGTAAATTTGTGTATGTAAAAGTTTATGATGTTGGCAGCATTAGAAATAAAAGTCTCACCTGTATCTAAGCCACTCTCACTGTGAATTGCTGTGACCCTCTGAGATGTGATCCTTGCCATAGGATCTCTGCCTCCTAAAGTTCCTTGAGCATATGAGGTAATTGCCATTCATCCCCTCACCCAAACAATGTAATGATTGCTGGTGTTACCGTGTTTCCTCCTGCAGCCCACATACCTCTGTAATGCATGTCAGATCCTGCAGTAGCAGGGGAAGAAGGAGGAAAGGGGATGTATCCCATGAACTAAGTGAATGGTAATACATACACTTACGTTTAGCATGGAGGGCTGGGAAGCCTCCATGTCTCTAAACTGGGAGAACTAAAATCCCGTGAAGCAGACTGAGAGTGGATGAGTGTGCTCACAGGGCAGTGGGGGACCCTGACCAGAGGTAGGGAGCTTACATGGAGGTCCATCTGTAGAGCAAATAAGTGGAGGTGGAGAAGAGAGGAAAACAGACCTGCGATGGAGTGGTGGCACGATGGTAGAGCAAAGGCCAAAAATGAGAAATGGGGAAGAAAGGGAGAAAAGTATTCAATCAACTCAGTGGCTGAGAAAGGGAAAGAAAACTAAGTCTGTATTCTTAGGCTGGGACAAATGAACCTTGGTGCACAATGAGGACAGCGATAGCTTTCTGCCACCTCAACAATTCTTTAAAGCTTAGTGTTACTCAAATGCGAACTGGCTTCTAAAGATGTCAGCAGATGTTTGTCTGAGGCTGTATCCACCTTCTGTTCACATCAAACTTGCCAAAGAAACACAGTAGGCAACTGCCTACCGTGAATGATTGCTAAAGCAGTAAAATAGTCACAACCTTCCTGACTGCGCTTCTAGACTTGCCATGGGGGCTGCCACCAGGAAAGTGGCTGGGTGTCTGGGGCTGTGCTGACTACTGAAGGCGAGTGGATTCTCCTGCTAGTATCAGTCCCTATCCCTACCATCCCTTTGTTCATACTAGTGGCAGGAATGGCAAATTTTCTTCCGCATTGGCCTCACTCTGCTGCTTCCAATGCTAGGATCCTTGTTTAGCCCTAAGGATCATCTGAGAAGTGAAACCCAAATTTTCATACATTCTGAGAAGACATAATCCAGTTTTTTCCCTTTTCCATGCTTCTTACATTGGCTGTGGGAAGATGCTAGTCAGTCTGGGAGAGGAACCTTCTGTGAGAAGGGAAACTGCCTTTGTGATTACTTCATGTCACTGAAGTGGCACAGACAGAAGGACCTGAGCTAGTTCAAAGGGGCTATCACCAACAGGGTCCACGTTCAGTAATTGCCAGCAATTTCTTTTCTGCTGTCTAGAAGTCAAAAGCAGATCATTTTGGATGTGAGAGATGATGACACTGCCAGTATCATGTATATATTTACACTTTTAATGTATATATTGGGTCTGGCAATGAGAAGTCCAAACTGGTGACTCCAGCTCTAGTCTTGGTTTGTGTTGTGAGTTTGCATTAATCTTTGAAGTCTGGTCTTTAAGAATGGAGTGTGTGCAAACTGCAGCACCTTTGTGGAGCTAATTTGGCATAAAAATGACCAGAAATATATGGATCTGGTTGGCTTCATGCACAAGCAGCCAATTTGTACTTGCAATTCCATCAGCTGCACGCTTGCCAGGGCTAAGGCTTCATTTTCTGTAAGTGGGAGGCATGACTTTCAAAACAGAATGCTTAATACCGTGGACTAGAAGTAATGAGAAAATAAGGTAGCAACTAATTGTCTGTGATAGTGGGCTTTGAGAATAAAAAAATTCCTAATCATAAAATATTTTAGACCTTTGCACAGAACTATAAACTTACATATATATATATGTAATTGGTGAAGTGCAGTATTTTTGTGCACAGAATATTTTATTGAGCTCTCTAATGGACTAGGTAAATGGATTGCCCCATAAAAAGTTTACCAGGGCAATAAAAAGATCAAAGACATTTTTCACATTGTATCTCCAAACATCTAAACCACTGAAGTTTAAGAGTTGTAATGTGACCTTCCAGCCTCGGAAAACTTGTTACAATGACTAATTGTCCTGCTTTGCACTTTCAAAAGGTGATGACTGTATAGAAGTTGAGATCTAAAGAAGAATAGGAGTGAAGTGTGTGTATGAGAGGCAGAAAACCAATTCTGTAAACAGCCAAAGGCAGAAAGTTATCCTCACAGGCTTTAATTAAGGTCTAATGAAAGAAGAATGGGCATGACATAAACAAAAGAGTTGATTATAACAGGAGGGTGGAGAACATAATAATGAAAGGCAATGTCCTAATACAAATAGAATAAAGAGAACAAATAGAACAAGAAGTGGAATCTTGTGAAGAAAGCAAAATATGTGTGCAACTCATTTACATTGCAGGAACTGAAATCAGATATCACATATATATTTTGCTCCTTGATGATGAAGATTTCATCATCCAGGAGATAAACAGATGTACCAGTTGCTAGCAAATAGAGGCTTTATCATGTAGATCAAAGCACTGCTTTGTCCTCCCCAGTATTGTTACGTGCTCATGTAAACTGAGTATATGAGCTGGCATTACGTGCAGTGAAGGCTTGGGCTGAGCAGCTGTACAGAGGAGCAGAGCTTAGGGCTGGGACAGACAGACAGCAGCTTTCCTCTGCCATGCCTTAGGAGGGAAGCCACCTACATCAGGATGTTCCATCACCAGTCCACCCTCCTGGTCCACAGTGGGCACGTTCATGCACGGGTCACTGACACAGGCTGTGGTGCTCCTCAGGAGCAGCTCACAAGAGACCAAGCTGATGGGCTGGAGCTGGTTGGCAGAATGGAGCAGATCACTGCACAACACCGACTGATGACACTGCAGTGGGAGCCCTGAGCACGGAGGGGTTCATGGGGCTCTTCTTGTCAGACCCTGGTTTTCCTTCACAGCAAACAGCCAAGTTGCAGCATGGGCACAGAAGATTGTTAAAACTACTCCCAGACAGCATGGGAAAAGTGAAACCATTTTCCTTAAGGCTCCGAGGGAGAGAATGGCATCACCCAAAGTTTGGTCCACAGTTCCCAAAGCACTTAAATGATGAGCATCTTCTGCAATGTTCTGTACATTTTCTCCAAGTTCTGAGCCTCCTCAGCTCCCCAGGGTTTCAGTACTTCTTCACACAAAGCACCCTGAAAAGTCAGGCCCCTGGATGAAGTAAGTGCCTCTTGGGCAGTTGTAGGTGTTCCTTTTGTCTGCTCAAGCATGCTTGTGTGTTCAACAAATCATACATAATAATGTCAAATTATTAATAACTTGTGAAATTTCTGGAGTGCTTAGGGAATATTTTCTGAATGTTTTATGCAAAGCACTTTACTTGTTTCTTTGAGAGCCTTTATTTGCTTATTGAACCACTGATTATTTCTAGGACAAAATTAACCTATTTAATATAAAAAATCTATTAGTCCATGCTGTAGAAGTTGTAATTTTTTTTTTTTTACATTGAGAATATTTCTTTGTACTGGAGAAAAGACCACACAGGCTTTAAGCAAGTGAAAACAGCTGTGTACAATCTCTGGTACTTGCTTTGCAGGATCACATCTGTGTGGTCAGCATGTGCTGCAATACTGTGAGCAGACTATTTATAGATCAGCTGTTTAGATGTGGTGATCTGTCTGAGTGTCAGTAGCTGCTCTGTTTGTTCACTTGATCATCACATTATATTTGGTCTGATTGTTAAAAAAAGAATTTGAAATGCAGATATGGCTTTTGTTTATTCTCTGTCTCTCAGTGTTCACTAAATATTCCACGAGAGTATTTCCCAACCTTCCAGTCCTACTCTGGGAATGACATGAAGGGTACACACTCTGCTTTGCTTGTGAAATTCAGTATACCAGAAGGTCTATATAATGCCTGCTTTCTACTTTATTTCCATTTAGGCTGTGTCAGGCATTTTGTGTTGTGCAGAGGCTGTGTTCCTGCAGAGGATAATGCTTAGCATGTGTATCCAAGGTGAGTTTCCATTGTAGTCTATCAGATTGCATCAGACTTTCAAACAAATTCAGTCCTGGGACTGAGTATTTCCAGAGCTTTGGCTGCCTCCTCCTCCCTAATGAGAATACCTCATGTATTTTATTAGATAACTGCCTTGAGAAATATATAATTTTGCAGGATCTCATTCCTTAATAGGCATTATACTGCTGAGGTTGTGCTATAAAAAGTTTTAAATGGATAATGCATAGCATAGGTTTGCAAAATTGCCCCTGAAAAAGCATTATTTTCTCAGGTCCACTCACTGAAGAAATATTGGATGTAAAGACATCTGGTTTTCTGTCCTCATATTAACAAAGACATGAAAAGGCCAATTGGCCAAGTTGCACTGTTACTACAGTTTGCAAATGTCTCTGGTCACTGTTGTTTCCCACACTGTGGTTGGAAGGCAAATGCACAGAGGAGTGTCACACAGGACGGGTGAAGGCACAGGTCAAACATGTGCGTAGAAGAGCTGAGAAGTAGTTTGAATGTTTCTTCATTAATTGAAAGACCAGTATAACGTAAGGATGAAATTATGAAGGTATCCTAGCAACTGAATTTTCAGAACAGCCATGGCCTGTAATATTGCAGTGAATGCCAGCCACATTTTAATAATTCAAGAGGGTGAGAGCAGATAATTTTAATTAATAAAACTTAATGGCAAGCTCCTAATGCAGAAATTTTATAAACCCCCTATTGTGGGCACCATTGCTACAGTTCTGTAGAGTTTTCAGAGTTTCCTAAATCTGAAATTATGAACTAGTCCTAGACACGTTAAGGTGATTCTTACGCCATTCTTATTTTGGAACATAAGCATGGTTGTAGACCAGGACCTCCTGCCCTTGCTACTAATAACATGGAAAAAATGAACAAGAGGGGGAAATGTTTCCTGTTCTGGGGAGCTCTCCAGTGACACCTGAGCATCGCCTCCCGAGCATGGCAGGTGAGGTGCTGGGGCAGGGCACCGGCTGGCCGGGAGCGGGAGCGCAGTGAGGAGCTGGGGGCTGTGCTGCTGTGCCAGCAGCACACATGGGTGTTGAACAGTGGCAGCCAAATTTGTTCCCGGGCCAAGCAGCTGTCATTTAAAGAGCAACAAATGGTTTGCTGCAGAGCAGATGGAATAGAGAGTTGACCCTTTAATTTATTTGTATGCATGTGTGTATAAAGACAAGATTCATACAAAAATCAAAAGTAAAAAAAGACAAAACAAGACCCTATATAAGAAAGGCTTAATATACCCAGGTTGTTCCATGTGCACAATGGCATCAAAAATAAACCAAGTCTTTCAGCTGGCGTAATTCAGGTTAGCTTTACAAAACTTATGTTGCTACAGTGGATTTCTGCCAACTTCTACCAGCTGATGATCTGGCTGATTATGTCTGTTAATTTGTTTGTGACATCCATAATGCCTTCTTAGACATTTTAACTCTGGAGATGATTTGTTGGATTCCACATGCTCTGGGATGATTATGAATTTTTATGTTCTGAGTGAGCCAGGTCAATCCACTGCTGCTGGCTTTCCCTGTCAGTGTGTTCCATCAAGACATTTCTATTTGCAGTTCAGCCAGGGTGTACGGATGTGCAAGTGCCAGCCAAATTTTGAGGAGGCACATCCCTCAGGTCTCTGGAAAACATCTTCCTGGGATGGAACCCAGCATTATGTTCTGGTGTGAGTCCCTTAGATCCATTTATCAGCACAGACAAGAGGACTGTTTTTGAGGGAGAGCAGGGGTGGAGGGATCCCAGATCCATGCCAAGACCACGTCTTCCACAAACTGTCATGCACCATTATCATCATTACTTATTTAAAAACAGGACAAAAGTGGCATCACTTTGTGGACCAGATCACCAGATCACTGGCTGGCTGTTACTGCGGTTTGGGAGCTGCTGTTGTAAACTTATTTATGAACCAGTGGAAAGTTGAGGAATTGCCTGTAGGGTTTGTTTTCTTTATTGGATTATCTCAGAATTTACATGTTTTGTAAATACTTAGCAGAGATCATTTAATTGTGGGAGGTACAAATGGGCCACTCTGTTAGAAACTGCCTAGTGAATGAGGCAGATATATGGAGATATCCCCTATAGTTGAGCTAAGGTTCCGCATGGATCATATACACATCTCTGAGAGCCTGTAGAAAGCATCACAACACACAAGGAATCCTTGCAGTGGTCAGAAATACGTGTCTCAGTTTATGCACCGCTCATAGGCTAGATGGCATGCTACGGCCACTGTCACAGGATAGCCAATTTGAGAGGTTTCGTTTGGGTTTTTTTTTACAAAACATGCATGATAGCTTTTCTGTTATGCTACATGAACACTGGAGACAGCTTTCCAACACTGCTGAGTGCAAACTTTCTCACAAGTTTATGTTTAAATAAGGATTTGCAGTATATCTTCTTTTGCTTTCCACAAATATTTTCTCAACATAAAGCATAGTTCATGTAAAAATGCACAAAAGGGGGTATTTGAGCCCAAAGGTGAGGTTCTGCCACATGCAACAGGTGGATGGGATTTCACAGAGGTATGAAGCTCTTACAATGCAAGGATACAACACGAGGCATGAAGCTCCTACTTTCTTATATTGCGTAAGGCAAGGGCTGTTGATCAGATCAGGTTCCACATGGTATCCTGTGAAACTGGACATGCTACAATTGGTATTAGGGATTTCTGGTTAATTAAAGAAGCCAAAGCAACACTTCCCTAAGTTAAAGTAAAAATCATATGTTATGGAGATTACTCATTCTCAGTGTAGAATGGTAACTATGAAAATTTTCACAGACAAGATCCACAAACTCATGGCAATTTGAAAGTCTTTTAAGATAAATTATGGAAAATTTACTACACTTAACAATTTGCCTTTACTTCATTGCAATTTGATGTCACATGCTTTCCTGATTTTCTATTCCTTGTTATAATGAAAAATGAATTACTATATGCATTTTAGGAGTCAAAACACGTATTTTTGAGAACTCCTTCTTTATTTCTATATTTCTGTACAATTTGAGACACAGCTTTTGTTTTAGTTGAACCTTATTACGCCTGAGAATATTTACCTCATAAAACATTTTGTCCAACTCCTTTTTTTACCTTCTATCACTTCTGTAAGAAAACTGTAAGTGCAACTATGTTTTCTGCACTCTTTTGAGCTTGATGGAATTCATTCTGCAGTGGTTAGACCATTGTCTGAAGCAATGGCTGAGCGATTGGAGATGATGGTTGAGGACTTGTGGAGGATGAATGTTTTCCAGGGGATGGAATAGGGCCAGGGCTTGCCCTGGGAAATTAGAGCCATCAGAATAACTTCTTAGGAAGTTCTAGAAAACTTTCCTAGGAAAAGTCCTAGAAAAACTGCTCAAGACACATAAAAGAAAATGCAAGGGCTGATTTGCTACATTTTTCATTTTTAAAAGCTGCAGTAATTTTACTTGAATCAATGCTCTTGAAGTATATTGGATTTTAATTTTTTTTTTTTTAGCTCTGTGTGTGTGTGTGTGTGTGTGTGTGTGTGTGTGTGTGTGTGTGGTGTTTTATTTCAGGCTTTTCTCAGGGGGAAGAAAGAAACACTGGGGAGGATAGCTAATTTGTCTTTCTTCCTAATGTAGACTTTTGGAGTCCTTGGCTCCAACTCAAACGTAATTGTTTAAAATTTGCTCTTGTCCAGTAATATTTGCATTTTCTAATAGAAAAATTATTAGTATAAGCAATCCCTTCTCAAACTGCTGTTTCAATTAAGTAACTCTGCAGTTGGTTTTATTGTCAGAAAGTTTCCATTCTTAATTGCGTGGATAAACCCTGAACCCTCCTTCTCCCTCTAGTATTTTTGATACCTTATTTTGTTAAAGAATACAATTTATTATTTATTTTTATTATGTACAAACAAAGCAATACTTTATTTGGAAATTAGTTATAGTAGAAATATGTAACACTTATGCTTAATGCTTACAAGGTTGTGCTTTGTAGCTGTTAAATTGTTTCCTAAACATAATTGTTAATGCTAGATCAACCGACCAAATGTTTTTGTGAGGCTGAGCATCCTTATCTTTTAATCTGAGAGATTTTATAAGTCAGTGTTATTTTGTTGATTTGCAAAATGGAAAAAGTTTATTAACACTTAAAAAATGTGAATGGAATAATAATGTTGATCTGTTTACAATACATTTCATCACAAAGTGCTAAACAGAGAAAGAAGAAGTTAGAGAAAAAGATTGTGCATATTTTGGCAAGTATAGATTATTCCTTCCTATTTTATCAAATCTGGTTTTTAAATTTCCTCATATTTTGGTATTTATTAACATAACTCAAATGTCTAAGAGGTCTATTCCCACAGAACTGTATAGATTTTGGTGTGAAATTCTAGCCAATGCCAATTTTCGATAACAATATAATTAGTGAAGATGCTGTACTTGCTGAGAGGCATTGCCTCCGTGAAAACCAGTCTGAACAGAAAAAGAAAATTTCTAGAAATAAAAATAAAACCACAGAGGTTGAAAGATTTGCTTACAGCTATGAAGGCCCAAGCTGAGTCGAAATGCAAAAAGCTCATCTGCCCTCTGCCCTTTAGCACAGTGCCCTACGCAATTTTTGTCTTTACTGCTGCTTTAGAGTGATGCTTGGCACATAGAGGTGTTTGAGGAGCTCATGGGTTAATTCCAGCCACAAAGCTGTGAATTAACCAGTTTTCCTTCAGAAGCCTTCCTGAGTTTGCTGAAGAACTGGTCCATGCAACCGTTGTCAAGCAAAGCCTTGTGTAAACATGAGCTTGTGACTTAGTTGAATACTTCTGTAGGTGGCAGTGATTTGTCACCTCTGTCTGTCCCCACTCTGAAGACAGTTTCAATCAACAAGGTGGACAGAGAGAGATACTGTGCTCAGGAATGACACTTGCCCTAGCAACTGTCTTTTTTTCCCATAGAAACTTCGTAACAACGGTGTCACAAGCAGGGAGTGAAGCATTTTGCCCTTGGATGGCTGCAGTCCAAGGCAGATGGCCTTCTCCTGGAATGGGTAGTGGGTCACCAGTCCCAGGAAGCACAAGGGAACCTGAGACCCCCCTGGTGCCGTGAGTCATCACCCAGAGAGGCCATACAGAGCTGCTACTGACTGCTCTAATGCTGATAAAGGTCCCTGTGAAACAAACAGACATTACTGGTGATAAAGCCATCAGAAAACAAGACAAAATGCTGGTATGTTTTCTCTCTTTCCCAAATCTCCCATGTCTGTCTGGCCTAGGTATTATGCTTATTTCTTCTAAAGAGGCTCCTGGCTTGTTTGGACACTGGAAGTGTGATAATTATGACATGAAGCCTTGACATCCTCGTGTAACTCAGCTGTTGCTGGATATCCCTTTGCAAATTGTCCAAATCATGAGACCTTGAAATTAATTTATATTTTGAGTTGTAACTGCTGTGTAACATGATACACTTCAGCTGGCAGATGAAGTAGATGCTGGTGTGCCTCTAAGTAGCATCTGAATATGTAGAGAAAACCCAAGTTGGATTGTCATGATTTCATTGTTCATGGGTTCTACAAGGGCCTCTGCTTGTTAGTGTTGCTTTTAAAGACACAAGTTATATGTCTCAGAGGTATACTTCTCCCTCTCTCCTTCCATGGTCTTCCTATATGATTTAGAGCACGATTCTGGGTGCCTGGGATTATCTTCCCTTCACTTCTTTACAATTGCTAAGTTTTGTAATTTTTTATGCTGAAAGTGGGGGGAAAAAAAGAGTGAAAATGGAAATGACTGACAGCTTCTAAAATGATCTGGCAGCTGGTAAATATTTTTTTTCCCTCACACTTTTCTATAGTCCTTGCTTTAGATACAGTATTAATAATAAAAATAATAATAACAGGAAAACAACTCTGGAGCTTTTGATGGTATTCAACTTTTTTCAATGCCCACTGGCCTATAAACATTTTTTGACTTCTAGGATACAACATCTTTGCATTCTGTATTGGAATCTATGCCATACTATAAAGCCTTTCAGAAGGTTAGGTGGATTGATTGGTGTCTTTTTTTCAGCTGTTTCTGATATTGCAAACTCTAGTGTGCTGTCTGAAAGCTCACTGGGAATAAACATTTGAGTAAATGTCATATTTTTCCAAAATACTAAGACCATATGTTCCTAATGCAAAGAATACCAAGATTTCCAAACAGTTAGGGCACCCAAACCCCATTAAAAGCAATTCACCTTAAAAAAGTTCTGTTATTCTGTCCCAGCCTGTGGCTTGTGACAGAATTATGATAGACTGAATTAAAAAAATGCAAATTTCTCAAACAATCTTGGAAGAATTCTTGGAACTGCAAGCATGTTTAATACTCATGTTTAAGGTTCAACGGTGTGCTATATGATGCTAAATACAGTAGTGGAATCACTTGCTTTAGCCCAAAATATCATCATTATATTTCTGTTGACTGTGGATTTTGATGTAAACTTTATCTTAAACTCTATTTTCTGAGTCTATTGCAGTGCTGAAAGAGGCATGAGTGAGTTTCCTGCACCAAGGAGACCTCCCAAAGGTCGCCAAAGTGAAATTTGTGTCTTGCAAAGACACAGTGAGAACACTCAGTGAGAACACTCCTACCTGGGACCCTTTGACTAAATCTATGGAGATCTGAAATGTGACTGAAAACAGTGGAGTAAAAAGAAATCAAGTCCTAATATGAAGCTCAACCAAGTTTGCTTCTGGTGTGTACTGAAGGCAATAGAAAAAGCTCCTGTTTGATTCAGAGTGCTTTTTCTTCACAAGGTTTGCAGGTTTTTTTCTCTTATTGTCTTTTAAAACAGTAGGAAAGCTCAGTGACTAACACAGAGAAGTGATAATAGATTTTCTTGCATTATAACAGTGTGTAGCATAATGCCAGAACTGACAATCAACTTAATACTCGTACAAACCTTGCTTTTAGAATTTCTTGAGAGGAAATTAAAAAATGTTAATTTCCATTTTACAATTATTTAAAAGTATTACCTTTTGAATACCCCCGGGTTTTTTTCATTTTCAATAGTACTGTTTAAAAGTTGTCCTGTTCATCTGTTCTGTTCTCTATATATAAACTTTTCCTTATAATAATAAGGAATATAATAATTCCTTGACAGGATCTATTTACTGTTATTCAATCAGCTGGATTCTTACAACAGTGTTGCTGTAAATCACTCTGTACTTATGACCATTTCCTGTGAAATCATCAAATACTTACAGTTCAGAGTTATGACACTCTTGAGGGATTTGCAACCATCTCAAGACTGCAGAGAACCACAAGCAGTCAAAAAGATGACAGTCCTGCTTAGGTGATGAAGTGTAAAGAAATTTCTCAGTGCTGTAGACTTATTAATAACAAACAACACTTCCTAAATCAGATATATTTTAAGATGAGAAAAAAAAAGCTCCAATTTCTTTCTTCTCTCATGGTGCCCAGCACAGGCAAATGGCATTACTTAATAAAAATAAAGATATTTTGAATGCTGTTTTGTATACTATAGTTGAATTCTAAGTCCTGTCCAATGTAACATGAACAAATCATGTGTAAAGATTGTCATCTGGCAAATACTGTCAGTCTCTATCTTCCAATAGAATAAATATACTTAAAGAACATGGATGTTAAATGTGTGCTATGTTCTAATTCTACTTAAATAATATATGTACTTTACTTAAATAATATATGTACACACATATTAAATTCTTCCCGGCAGCAACAAAAAAACCCTAAATGAAAATATAAATCTTATTTTTAGTTCTATATAAAATGCTACACTAAAATCATATAATAAAGTCTTACCACCTAATGAAATTGAACATCTCATTACAATGATAATTTAAAAAAACTCCTCAATGTAAATTCATACACCTTGTCTTAATCTAGTATGTTTCCCTGCTTGTGCATTTAGTTTCTTTTATTTGTTTTTCGTTTACTGTCAAAAAGGTAAATAGCATGATCTGAAAAATTTTGAAATAGGCAATCCAGCTGAAATTTAAAAGAGAAAAGAAATTATAATGCAATTATTAATGACATTCAGGAAGGTTTGCATGAAAATAGATCTGTTAAAAATTGGATTGTTAAATCCACAAATTGGATTGATAAGCAAAGTGTGTTGAAATAACAAATACCTGTAAGGAATCTAGTCTCCCATAATATTTTGGTATCATACAGTACATACAGGTTAAGCCTATCTACCAACAGAATGCAAATGACAATTGTAAATTGAAATCATTGTCCGACAGGAGGTTTCTAGTGGGTCCCTCTGGGATCTGTTCTCTGTCTATGTACACTGTCCTTGGTGATGGTAGGAAAAACAGTATAAAATCATTGCTGGCAACATTAGCAAGTGATTAAAAAGTAAAAGGTAAATAGACTATAATGAAAGGGACTGATAAGATACGCTAGGTTGACTTGCTTGAGAAAATAAGCTCATTGTAACACAAGTGAATTTCAGGTCATGCTTCTAGGAACAAAGAAAGCCGTCTTAAAATAGGATTTCCTCCTGGAAACATGTTGGCTCTCTTTGGACTAGAAAAGATGGAGTTGATATTAATATAAACAGCCAGATCTACATGAACTACCAGCATGATGTAAAGCCACTTTGGGATATATGGACTTAGAGACAAGGTTACCTTATTGACGGCAATACTGTGATTGATCCTGGATATGTCACTCCAGTATTGTTGACTGTACTTCAAAAAGGAAACTGGCAAATTCGCAGATGCAGAAAATCAGTGCCAAATTAGTCTAGTAGCTGCAATAGTTCTATACTGCACTGATTCTTAGGAATCCAGAACTCCTCAGCATAGTCAAGGCAATTTTAAGGAATAACTTGGTATCTTAATTTAACAATGAGAAATATGAGTGAATGTAAAAAATGGTGCAATTTTGCAATTCTTTGGACAGTGGCTAAGTCAGAATTACAGCTTTTAAGTAAGAAAACACCTTATAGAATTCAAGGTGTTTTTTGTCTTCACATTGTCCTTTACATGCATGTTTTTAAACTAGCCTTAAAAGGTGTGCTTCTCAATGTACCTTAAAAAAGGAGAACGTCTGACTCAAGGCTTCACCAGTAGGATTGTTTCCCTCCTGCAAGGCTACCTGTTACTGCAGAAGCAATAGCTGTTTCCTTGAGCAAGGAGCTTGGAAACAGGGCTGTGCCAATGCAGTGCTCTGTGCTTCTTCCCCCTTCCTGGTCTTGCTGCATTAAAGCTTGGCTCCCTGGTTTTGCTCTCTTAATTCCTTGGAGACTACACTGGACTGCTGGGTTCAGGGTCTGGCTTCAAAGGGACAGCAATTCAAATACATCCCTGCTTTAACATCCTAAAAATCAGTCAATTATAAAGAGAATGCATTTTGTACATTTTTTTAAAAGTCTATATTTAAAGTCTTTGTTCTTTAATCTGTTTTTTTTAATTTTTTTTTATATTCAGTGACATTGACAAAAGCCTAATTTATTTTCATGCTGTATGGAACACAGAGTTCCATACCAAGTACACTAAAGTCTCGGGAAGCAGTGATAAGAAAGAAAACTTTTTGACTGGTATAGTGTGTGGCTATATATGAAGTCATGGAAATAAAATCAAGTAACATATGTATGCATGTTCTTAAGTCCCTAAGGTGTTTTCACAATGGAACCATTCTATAAAAGCCTTTTTTAATATGTTTCTTCGTGGTTCTGTCTTCAAATGTCATCTGACCTTAATAAAAATGCCCTGGCTGCTTTATAGGGCATAAGGTACAGTTCCTAGCAGTCTCTTGCAAACAGCAGCATTTTTATAGTGTTCACTTAGAATCTTTCAGAGCTGAGCCCAGTTCCTGATAAATTGGAGCTATTCTTCCAGGTTGATTGTGAGTAGTTATTAAACAGGTAACATGGTGTAAAACACAACCAGGAGTTTATGTGTGGAAAATTTTAGACAAAGTGTGAAAGTTTATATTTGAGTAGAGAAAAATTATTCTTACTTTATGTAATTTTTTTTTTAAAGGAGGCATTAATCCTAAGGAAGATAAAATGTTGTGTGCATTCTAAATATTCTGCTCTGCAAATGCACAGATTTGAGCAAATATTTGCAATACTAATGCTTATATGTTTGGTGTTACCAATTAAAAGATGGGTTTGTACAATTTTTCTTCAATTCCTGGATTTTTTTAATCATTTACTGTCCTCTGTTGTGTGATGTTTCTTTCAGAATGTTTTATGCTTTACATAGTAAAATGCTATATAAAGTTGGATTGTATTGTTCCATATTTTCTCAAGATTCAAAATAATATTCAAACTCCACCTCCAAATACTGCAGTTTGATAGTGTTCAACTGCATGGTTATTGTTTTAGCCCAACATAGATGCTCGAGTTAAAATTAGTAATTAGCACAGACCATGCAGTGCTTAAGTCCACAGAACAGGCTGTATCTGTGACTTTTTTATTTGCATGCAGCTCAGTACTTTTCTTTCCTATGTTTACTGAGGGTTAAACTCTGCAGTGAAGTAGAGGGGGCATTGGGCAAAAATTTAATCTCAAATTCTTGGTTCCTCCTGCAGAGACCTCACGTTTGTGCTTTTAGAGGACTCTGAGGCAAGGTTTGCATAGGTAGCCGAAAATCTTTCTGTCAAGATGCTGCAGAACCTAATAGTCAGCAAGAGTCAGCAACCTCTGACTTGGTTATACAAAATTCTGCTCACACACTTCACAGATCATCTCCTTTCTCTAAATGTCTTTTTGCTGCCAATTCATATGGAAAAGGTTTACTAATTCCACAGTTGTGAGCTAAGGCCTATGAAAGCATAACAGCTCATTTGGCTTTTGTTGTTGTTGTCGTCTTTCCCTGCTGCAAGTGTATGTCTAAAATTCTGCTCAACATCAGCCCTTGCATTGTTGCTTTTTTCCTCCCACTAAATCTCTCTTTGGAGTGTTTTCTCACAGGTATATCTTGCATTTTTCCACCTTTAATCCTCTTTTCTGGCTCCTCTCCTAACCACTTGATGCCATATTAAATAATTTTTTCCTCTCTAGCATTAGCAGTTCCTCCCACCTTAGTATAATCTTTGATTTTTATTTATATGCTGCATCATGAACATCAAAAATGCCTAGACTGAGTACTTACCCCTGCAGTACCCCATATGAAACCTCTCCCTCCCCTGAACTGATACATGGTCATTTATCATTCCCCTTTGTAATTCTCCTGGAAAGGTTAGATCTAATGGGTTTCTAAGCAAACACATAAAATCTTAACTTCCCTATCAGAAGTGAAGTGGTGGAAGACAGAGTTAGGACTGTCTTTCATCAACGTAATATTTATAGCCAAGCAAATGAACACTTCAGCTCTGCAAATCCTAAATTTGTTGCCAGACAGTATCTGGAAATTGTTTTGCATGTTTTGATTAAATGCAGATTCCTTGAACTTTTTTTTTTTTTTTTTTTTTGACAAAGCCAGACTCCTGGTTTTATTCTTGTTCTTTGTTTTCTCTGGTAAGGGTCTGTGATGAATGAGATGTCCAATTAATGACCCACGTCACTGAGCGTAAAAAGTCTCTTTGTTCATGAATACAGCAGTTCACTTAAATTAACTTTTTACAACAGTTCTGAGGCAAAATCTAAACCTCTCCTCAATCCAGGCACCTGGAGAGACATGAAAAAATAATAATTCTCAAGCTTTAACACAACTTCCCTTTTCTATACATGTGAATTTTTTTGAATCTTGCAATCTGCCAAAAGCTGGACTTAGAGAAAAAAGGCAGTATTTGAATAAATAAGATTTACCCTTTAGTATGTCCAGATCGATTTATTGCTGTTGTCTGTTTCCATGCTACTTGAAAAGAACACGCTTGATTAATAACCATGTGAAAAAGAAGGAGCCATTTGCAATATTTGTGCAATCGTATCATCAAAGTTTCAATGGAAAACTAAGTACTCTCTACTGCTGTCAGAAATGGTTTTTTTATCATGGATTTGTGGCAGATATAAGGATGAAAAGAAATCTGCATCAGGAAAAGGGACTAAACTGAAACAAATACTTTTTTCTCTTCAAGCTGAAACTTCTTGCTGAATCACAGTCACCCTTTGTTGCTCCTCAGAGACCCCTGGGATACACCTGGCCCATGGGAAAGTGCTTTGTTTTCCCCTGAAGCAGCACCTGACCCACACAAGGGAGCCAGAAATGAAACTTTGAATGAAGCCACACGTTTTACCAGACGTGAAAGGACAAAATAATTTTAGAATTCAATAGCACTCAGCACTGTAGCTGCTGAATTTCTTATATAAAGCAATCAAACACTGAGAATGGACGAAGGTATTTACCCTGTAATACTGGAGCTTTATGAGCTCCACCGCTGTTTTTTGGTGTTGTAGTGTTTAATCAAAAGCAAATCGCCAACAATTTTTCACTGCGAATTGTTACAAAAAAGGTCTCATGTGAAAAAAAAAATAGAAATTCTAGTTTTTATTGGGATTGTCCCATGGATCAGGTTAGTGTTGCAGAACAAACGGGCTCAGCCGCCTCTGCGAAGCCTCTGCAGGTTCTGTTCCGCCGGGAAGGCTTTGTGCCCACAGCGGGCCCTGCCCGCGCCCAGCCCCTCACAGAGCGGCCCGGCCCGGCCGGGGGGCGTGGCTTCGTGCCGCGGGGGCGGGGCCTCACGCCGTGGGGGCGGGGCTCCGGGCTATTCTGTACCACCCACGGCCTTGCTGGGGGCGCGGCTTCAGGAAGACAAGGAGCCCGCCCCGGGAAATGGGCGCCGTTGTCATTCCTGCCTCAGCGGGCAGAGTGCGGTGGTCAGCCCCTGTGGACCTGCTCCGTCCTTCTGCTACCCTGCCGGTCCCTCTCCCGTTTTCTCAGAAACGTGGTTATAGGACACGGCGCCGAAAGAAAAGCGGGGAAACATGAATCAACATGTGTTGGATGACAGCAACCCAGAGTGCAGATGAAGGGAGCCCAGCTGACAGGAGCTGAGCCAAGCCCAGTCCAGCCAGGCCGAAAGGAGCAGTAGGAAAGCAGCAGTGACCTGTGGGAGCGATCTCCAGCATGGCAGAGCATTAGAAAGAGCGGCATAGGCACCTGCGCAAAACTGAGCCCAGCGGAGCAGTGGCACGGCCTGACTCAGATGTGGCTTTTGGGGGGTTTGTTTATCACTGTTTCTTGTTGTTTGGGGCTGGAAGAAGTGGGACCACTAGCCATGGGAGCCCACTCACCCCCTCACCATCTTGCCTTTGTTCCTGATGGCCACGTCCTGTGGTGTGTGGCAACAGTCACCATCGTATCTTTGTCTGGGGAAACCAACAGGATGCGACCTTGGGGAGCATCCATCATCCTATTTTTGTGCCTGGAGGTGAACACCTCTTTTCCTGGGTAAAACTCCTTCTCTTTTTTTATACTTTTGTTATTAATATTGCTGTTGTTACTGTGAGTTTCTTATTCCAGTGCTCTTTGCTTTCAGTAAATTCTTACCTTAACCCATAGTCTCTGCTTTTGTCCCTTCCTTACCGGAAGGGGTGGGAAAAGGGGAGTGGTGTTTAAAATCCTGCTGGGATTAAACCACCACACCTCCATCCTACATCCTGCAAGGCAAGTCCTGCACTGCCCTCTGTGCTCCAGCCAAGAAGCACTCAGCCCCCAGCTGGCTCCCACCATCCTCACAGCAGAGGGCACATGATGGGTGCCTCCATCACCCCTAGATGGGTCAGACAAGGCCATGTTGAAGCACTGATGATTCTTAGGAAAGGTTCCCTTCTGTATGGCAGCAGAATATAGAACAAAACGCATAACACATCCCCCAAAACCAGACTGAAGTCAGATGTGACACCTGAGTTTGAAACAGTTTAATGATTAATTTGGATACTCAGAGGACAAAATCTGAATCTTATCGCTGATTGATGATTTCATCTTTCCAAATAGATCCACATACTTGATACCTATTACAAATAATAGGTATTAATTATACTCCCTTATGATAATTCCTTAATAATTACTTAAGATCCATTACAATTTTAACACTAATCAGAGCAGGGGCTGTATCACAGCTGTCCTTCTTGCAGCAGAGTGGTGTAATCAGTCTGATGAAGTGGCATTTTCATTCTCTCCTCTGTTTCAGAAAAAGTGTTCTCTGAACTGGTCATTTCTGTAAAAATACTGGAATGGCACATCCTTTCTTGGTTGACCACAGTCCTTTAAAGAGATAATGGGCTGAACCTTGATATCTCACATTCTTTTCCATGTTTTATTCTTTCCATACCAATTTGAATCCTTTCTACTGGCTAACAAGACTACCAAAAGTCATGTGCCATAATGCTGAGTGACAGTGCTCAAATAATTTGATCAGTTCTGCTTATTTCCTGCTAAAAATCCTAAGAACATTCTGAAAAGCTTTAAAAGAATTTATAACCTTGTATTTCTCCTGTGCTGTAAAATTTTGGTTTTGCAGTTGCATTAGCAGGAGGTGAACCACTGTGAAAGATTTACTACACTATACCAGTTATGTCTAAGCAAAAGGTGAGAGGCAATATTCAAAACAACAAAAACACCCACGGTTGCATTTTCTCAAACAGCAGTACAGGGAGAGGAAGATCAAGCTTAATGAAAGTGTACAAGCTTAGTGTGGGAGAAGGTTTGATTGAAGAATAAATATATGTATTCTGGATACTGCTTTTGCCTTCCATTCTGATACTACTCTACACACCAGGTTGCAGAACAACAGATGGGCAAGAAGGGAAAGTAGATGGAGAATTAAGATACTCCAGAGGAGACTGTTGCAAGCGCTTCTACACAGTGCTGTCGCTAGAAGCAAGAGTACAAACCATCTTGTTACCTCGCCCAAGCCATGCTTAGATTCTGAATGGTTGGTCGTCCGTGTCTTCCTTTGCAAGATTTATTTTAACCTACTGTCCCACCTGCAAGCAACAGAACAGCATTTAAATATGAATCATGCTAACAAACTGCTGACTGTGGTTTTCTACTTCATGTAGGTAGGCATGGGCAGTGTTCTAAAGCATTCTTGACAAATAATATAATACTTCACTAATAGGCTCTAGATTAGCCAGAGGAAAACTTTTAGTAACTTGAGAATCCTGTTAGCTAGTAGTTCTTGAAATATGATGACGATTGCTCTAAAAGTGGCTTTGTTCTGCTTCCCATAAGATATTTCCTGTCCATAGGAGTCACTGGTAGGGTGAAATATCAAAATAGTCATAAGAACTTTTATCAAATATCAAAAGTTCTGTATTTCCCTAGAGAGGCTATTTTCCCTATCAAAGGATATGAGAAATTATCCAGAACCAGTGTTGCCAGAGTAGACCTTCCTGCTTCCTACTCTCTCCCTCCCCTCCTCCTTCAGCTGCCTGTGAAGCTGCAGCTCTCAGCAGCTCTTTCTCTATCCAAGTGCAAGAGTCAGGGTGAAAAACAACAGTTATCATAACCCAGCCAGGTCTGTCTTCCCGTGTCAGCATGTTCCACCAGCACCTTTAAAACCTTGCTGCTATTTGTTTACTTTGCCCTTTTTTACATTCCTGAGGGTGAAGCTGGGGTAGTTTAACAACTCACTGCTGCCAAGGGGGAGGTCCTCCTTTTTTGCCTGCTCCTCTCTCAGTCAGGCTTTTCCTCTACTTTCTTCAGGCCATGTCTGATGCTCACCAGGCCTTTCACTGATTAGACTTGTGAAGCTGGCGGGAAAGTTATTGCTCTTTTTGGTCATCTTGGCTGTCTTACCAGGGAACTAACCTGGCCCAGCACAGGTATGAATTTCAGAGCTTGTGCAAGGAAAAGGAGAGGAGGGAAGATGAGGAAAGGTAAGGGAAAGCAGGAGACTACCATTCAACACTGGTCTGCCACTAAAACTTTTTTTAGATGGTGGGATGTAATTTTATCCTAAAATTCATTACTAACCTGAGTGAAATTAAAAAATAGTTAACGTAAAACTCAGCATAAAAGAGCCACACACCCCTTTGTTGTCCATGCACTGAAATAGTCTTCATAAGAAAGAAACAGAATTTTATGCATTAAGTCCTGCAGTCCCTAAGAGACTGGTGTTTGAAGTGAACACCCATGTGTTGTGGCTCCCTTAGGCTCCTGAAAAATCCGTTTTTCTTCATTCTATTCAATATGAGTATCAATTTGCCACTTATTTTGCCTTAGATGCCTCAGGATTTGGCCACAAGAAAGAACTTTCAGTGCTTATCTGTTAATGGTATTAAACCATTGCAGAAGAATAAAAATACAGGCTTTTAGGTCTGTAAAATTCTAGTTCTTTTCTTCATTGATTAAAAAAATTCCTCTTTCCCACCTTCCATACAGTGGCTTCTGAAGCAGTCTAAGTTGGTGTGACTCCATTTACCATCACATTAAAAATAATGTGACTGCGAGATGAATTTTCCCCTGTAGAGGTGTGTAGCAAGATTAATTTCTCCTGACTGATGAAATCAGAGGGCTAAGCTGTGCTGCAGAAGTGCTGGCTTGTGTTACAAGTCATATGGTCATTAATTCCTGAGGAAAAAAGGTAGCCATGCCAATCAGTCTGCTACATACAATACATGGGAGACACATCACTTATGAGAAATGCTTCTGAGAATGCTTTTTAATTGTTTCACGTCTTGCATCACTATTTCTACAGAGCAGCACTAGTTACTTCTAAATCACAAAAAGCATATACCTTCTTTTTCCCTTCCTTTTAATGATAATAGTTCTTTCCTCAAGACTGTAAAGCTTTTCAAGCCATATCCTAGAAGATCCTTTTTTTTCCTGTGGCTTTTCTTGAAGGCACAACACTTTGCTTTACAAAATCATACGTAGATCTCTGTGCTGATCTGCCTAGGTTTTTACATTTGCTAATTCCTAGTTTACATTATGTTCAGATCCTCCAGCTCTCACACTGTTGGCAGACTCCATATTTCCAGCTATAAAATTGCTCAGTGTTGATGAGAGCTGATCCTGTGACAGAGTGAAGCACTGCATTCTGGGATGAAGTATTAAACATACCTAATGGGAACCACCAGTACCCTCCACCACCATGGAGCTGATTTCAACTTAACTGGACAATTAAAAGCATACTTCCTTTATATGACCTAAGAGAAATTTTTTAAAAATTAAGAAGAAAAGGAAGGAAAAATATGGGAGGTGTCATTATTTTGATTTTGAAGTCCTAAAACCATATAGAGAGTAGAGGTGAACACCTGGAAATCCATTGGCCGTGGCAGTAGAGTTCTCCCTTTCTGAATAGCATGCAGCAACCCAGCATCCAGGAGGCTCAAAATCAAATTATATCTTAACTGATGAGCTGCAAAAGCCACTGTGTTTATTTGTGTCTTAAAGAACTGCTGACTGGGACTGTCGTATATAGAGAAGTCTGTACATCCCAAACAGTGGATAGACTCTTCAGTTCCTTCCAGGTTCCTCTGGGAGTGTGGGAACCAGCTGTGAAACAAAGGTGCAAATGCTTGCTGGTTTTGAACAAGTGCGGATTTCTGTTCAATGTTCTTGCTCCTGAGAGGTCCCATAGCTAGGGGTGCTCCACACCACAATCAGAGCAGCCTTAGGGTGCCTTCTGTTTACATTGTCTTCTCCAGCTAGACCTCTAGCCTCCTGGATTCATATCCTGACACCACAGCTCCTACTGAGAAATAGGCAAAGGAGAAAGAAAATCAATTGTCCCACTAAACTCAGTTGAGGATAGGCTACCTTGAACAGAGAGCAATAAACAGCTTTGTCCCACAGCAGAACCTAGGACAGACAAATGATACCTAAGTAGAAGGACATATTTACACATTCATCTGTATATAAAAGCCAAAGGCATCCACAGTCCAAAGCCATTCTGGCAGGTGAATTTTCTGTGACTGGTGTTGCTGGGGTCAGATCCAGGCTCATGAAGAGAGCAAGAGGGACATTCTAGAAATGCTGAATAGCATTGCCTGTTCACTGCCTTTTCTCCCATGTACAAATGACTTCTCACTCTCACAGAACAAAGCCCTCAACTGAAAGTCCTCAGGCAAAAGGTCTAGAATGCTGGATAAAAGCTGAAACAGGGCTGTCACGTGGTCATGACACATCACTCACCATAGGAGACACTTCATCTTTTCCCCGTCTTTTCCTCACCTGAACATTTTCCATTTCATTATGGGAAAAGTTACTCCAGAAGGTATTTTTTGGTGCTAGACAGTACCAGTAAAGCCTGAAATGCTATTAAAAGCTATGTGAGAAAACAGAGGAGTTGAGTTCCTCACTGATGTCCAGAGTTACTTGCTTTCTCTGAGTGCCCTTCCCTGGGGCTGCGTGCGGTTCCACCCGGTGTGTCACAAGCCTGATTTGCTAAACTCTGTTGAAGCACTTCTGCAAAGAAGGTGTTTAGCCCTCTTTACGGGGAGGATGGTCCCTGAAGGGGGCAGGGCAGCTGGAAGGAGAAGCTGTGTTTCAGTGTGCAGGAGGAACATAGCTTAGGGAAAGGAGACACAACAGCTGCCCCTGAAGAAGTTTTTAGTGAAAGCTAATAACATTTCAGGTGGCCAGTGAAATGAAGGGAAATGCTCAGGTTTGGTTGCAGACCTGGCTTGAATGGAGATTGAATAATATCAGCTTTCTGCAGGCCTCCCAAACCATGGGACAACAATAAATCCACAGTCAGACACCCCAGAGAAGATCTTTACGTGTGTTCTCTTTAGCTCTGTTTTAGTGTATACTTCTCAGATCTGGCTTAGCAGGACTTTGGAATTATGTGGTATTTTTGCTGCTTTACTCTTGTGCTGCTTTGATACAGATATTTTCTTAAACTGTAAAAATAGCCTGTATTTCACAGTAGTGCTAAAGCAGCAGATAAAGGCCGATACCCATATCTAGATGGGACTGACTATTATTTTTCTGTACCTCATTTCATCCCTAGAGACCAAATATGTCTATAAAACATTAGAAAACTGTGAAAGCAATGTGAACTCCTAGGGGTGATAATGCTATATAAACTAAACAGGATGAAAGAGATCCTGGTAAGTATACAGGCTTGCCTGTATCAGTTACAGTGGTACAGATATAATTGCTTACAGTCCTAGCCTCAAACATAAAAAAGGCCTGCCATTTGGCCATTCCACATTAAATAAACTAGAGATAATGCTTTGATGTACTGATCTTCTTTTCCTTTGAGGGTACCTATTTAAATCTGGTAACACCTTGCCTGTAATGATGAACAGTGAGGGTCTGAGTCTGCTTTCAGATTGGCGAGCAGGGTCAGATAGTAATCCCAGCACTAATGAAGTTGTATGAAGCCTTACTGCTCCTCGCTTCACAGAGAAAAAAGATGCAGCTCTGCCTATCACCAGCTCACAGCTCTTGAAGTCTGCTTAGTTTCACCTGAAGTTATCTCAAATAGCTTCCCCTGCCCCTCCCCAAATGATCCTGTGCTCTGCACAAGCCAGATCTCTTAACAACTTTTGTTAATACAGTTGTGTGAGCTGGTAGTGTAATTTATTTTTTATGACACTTTTAAACAGGCAGATTCCCTAGCATATTCTTAGTTGAAACATCAAATGCTCCTGCCAGCATAGTTTGTTTCATTCAAGGGGCGGGTGAGGCATTCCTGTTGATAAACATCGCATCTGTACCGGAAGGATCTCTAAGGAGATGGAGCTTCACCAGTAAATCTTTCTATTTCCTAAGAGTGGGTCTTAAGCCAGGTTTACATTTGGCTTTGTCAGGGTTCTAGCAAGTTGTGTTGACAGTCCAAGAAATACAATATATATCTGCAAAAGTGAGCTTTCAAGTTGGTAAAAACCCTCTATGTGAAAATGACTGTCCATGAACTGAATGAAAGCATAGGATCTGCTGGTAAGAAGTTTGGGCATCACTCCACCAGGGTACTTTTGAAAAATTTTCTTTTAAGAGTTTGCTTCAGATAAAATATTGTCAGTGCAGCATTTCTACAGGATGTCTTAAGAATGAAGCCTTCACATTGGTGAACAATGATTTTCATAGTGTACAAATGTTTTTGAAAAATTGGCTCTTAACAGAAATTGCTAGCTACGAATAAGAAATGTTTGGGGTTTCATGGTTTTGGGGGTTTGTTTGTTTGTTTGTTTGTTTAGTTTGATAATAGATTTGAACTTTTAGGGGCAGAACTTTGGTTAAATCAAATCAAAGAAAACCTTAGACATTTCAGCAAATAAAAGTAGTTATATCAGTAAAACCTATTGCTAATAAAATAACATTGCCATATATCAAGGGAAGTGAACTGAAAAACTTACTTACTTCAAAATATTAACCAAAGCCACAAAGTTTTGGGGGTTTTAAATTTCAATTGATTTTATTTTTTTCATCATATCCTTTTCCAGAATGACATTTACAGTTAGAAATAATTCCAGTCTCTTCTTATGGTGAGTGAATGACTTACCAATAAATTAGTTCAGTACAGCTAGCCTGTTCTTGCTTTTTTCATCTGGTTTTCAAAACAGAAAATAGAATTAAAGTAACAAACTCAGAAATACTGCTAGAGGTTTTTTGGTTGTTTTGTGGTTATTTGGGTGTGGATGTTACAGGCCTGGGTGCAAAGAGATTTCAGTTTCCTGACAGGTGCCTGTGTGAAAGCAAGGCTTTCTCAAGGACGCTGCAGGAAAACAATTTAGAAGTATCGTAAACTATGGTCTTGTTATGAGACCAAAGAAGAAAATATATGAAGTAAGAGTTACTGGGTCCAGCCAATCCCTCTGGGGGGTGGCTGGTCAGTGAACCAATGACCTTATGTCAGTCCAGCGTGCTAAGGTATATAAGCACCTTTGTAAATATAATAAAGAGGTCAGTTTTCCATCTACATAAGACTGTCCGTGTCGTTGGTGCCCNGTCCGTGTCGGCCCGGGCTCGCTAGTGACATTTGGGGTTTTTTAATGAGGCTTTCTTTATGCTGCTATGTATCTAATTAACAAAAGAGAATGACAATAACAATGACATTTTCACTTTTGACTTTATAAGGCCTTATGAAGAAATCTTTTGTTGTTGATTTCCCTTACAGCAAAGTGCCACAAAGCATGAGTTGCCGTTTTACTCCTCCAGATGAGAGAACTGTGTTGTTACTTGGTCTGGGTTTTAACTTTAATAACAAATAATTTTTTAATAATAACTATTTGACATGGCAACAGTATGATTTGCTTTAGCCATGTGCCTAGTACTAAGCTGTCCAATACTTTCTTTATTCTCAGTGCATGCAAGTAGAATATTCCAAGTTTATCTGAAAGGTAGGGAGCAGTGAAATTTTTTTAATACTCTGTATTATTTTATTTAACAGTCATTGGCATAAGAGACTTGGCGCAGGGTTCAACGCTATTGCATTTAGCCATTGGAAAGGTTGCCTGTCACTGCAAAATAACATTTGAGTATTGATTGAGTATTGATTTCAGTGGGACTGACTTCAGTCCCATTGATTTAAGTGGGGCTTGGGCATTTCTGAAAATCCCACTTGACATCTACCTACAACGTTAAATGCCAAATTGCCTTAGAAAACCATGTCTCTTGGACAGTAATATCACATTTTTAAAATGCAGCATAAGTTCCTGTGTGAAGCAGTTTTGAAAGTTCAGTCCATCTGACAGCTCATTTAGGGGAATTACATATATTGCCTGCTTTCTTGTACCTTGGACCCATCTAGGGTGGGACAATGCTTGATCCATCTTCCACCACCAGAAATTATCTGGTATAGATTTTGTTCTTTGGTCTATTTTCTTATTTATATGCATAGTTTATAAATCAGCTTTAGAAAACTGAGTTGTTATCACAGCACAAGTACCTACAAGTCAGGAGAGATGAATAAACTCTATGTATATGTACACAGGCCACAGGGATTGCAAAATTATAGGGATTATTTTAAGCCTCTTCAAACTATGTCACATTTGATGAAGAATGAAAGCACATGTATAACTTGACTTAGTTAATATGTAGTGATATGGCAACTCGCAGTTACTTGAGGATTTCTCAGCTCTTAAGCTGCACTCTCAAACTTATATCCGGTTTCAAAAGGTGTGCTTTGATCTAGAATTGGACCCAATAGTGATTTATGGATATTTGGGGAAGTTCAGAGAAATTTCTGCTTTCCAAATTCTAGCATATCCTAGAATCTGAAAACGTCTCACCGTTTTTGTCTGTACCTATCTTTAATTGTTTACAGATTTCCTTTTTAAGCTCCAGTATTTATTTAATTAATTATTTGTGTTGCATAAAGCCACAGATCTGGAGAAATATGGACAGGAGTGTGATAACTGGCTACTTTTTATGTTCTTTTATTGATATGATAATTAATACAATAATATTTGCATGTGGTGGGTATTGGATGTTAGGCATGTCTGCATACTGTCATGCAATGAAGAAAATTTTACTGCTTTTCACAACTCTTTTTGTGTACAATACTGACAGATGATCTAGTATTAGGTCTAGTGTGCACATCAGTTCAATCGGAAGGATGAGAAAACACCAGTACTCCAGCTGGTTTGGATTCTACCCTTTTAAAATATCTGTATTTGATCAAACACCATGGAAGAATGCACATCATATATACACATCTTATTCCTGACATATCTCAAAAAGAAATTTCTGTTAATCTTTTCATTCTTGAAAAATGAACTACAAGGGTCCAATATATACAGGTTTTTCTCAGCCAGAAAGGAAAAGAGAGAGGGAACAAGGCTGAGCCTACAAGCTGGTAAAAATGTTAAATAGAAAGCAAGATGCAGTCAGGGAAGGAGTTCACATTTCTGTGCTTCCTTTGGTAACACATGATAACAGATATTCCACCTGTGCCCTGGCTTCTTATGACCACAGCAGCCAATTGCTTGCAAAAACAACCAAATAACAAACTTCTTATAAAAAAATTAGCACATGTATTTATTTTTTTTCCTCTTCTTTTGCTGCCACTCAATCCAACTTTCCTTTCCACTTGCCTGGAAGCAGCTGTGCTTCCACTTTTTAATTGGAGAAGCAGTACTGCTTCATATGAGTAGCATTGGCTTTTGGCAGCTTGAGATGTGTTAAATTCAATCAAAATACCCATGAGCAGCAGAGAAATCAGACATTTTTTTCTTCCCACTCATTACTTGTGAAACCTGAATCTTTTCCCAGGTAGCAAGCCTTCAATTTTTAATTCACTTTTTAATATTTTTTGCATTTAACTAGGTTAAGTTGAAGAAAGATAACATTATATATATATATGTATATGAATTTGTGTAGATGAATGAGATTATTTTAAGCACACCGCTTATTTCCCACCACTCATTTCCCAGGCTGGTATGTCATTGTTATGAAATGTCATGTCTCTTTGCAGACTGCCTGAAACTGATTGACATAACTGGAGAGGATGCCTTGGAACTATTTCATGGGAGTTGAGGGCATTTGGAAAAAACCTCACTTGTCTAAAAAATCACAGTTTGAAAGAGGGGAGGGAATTAAATGTCTCAACTTAAAAAAAATTCATGTGTTTGAGGCATGTAATTTTTTTTTAAAACTGTTTCATTTCCAATTCAAGATGATATTTCAAATTAGGGGAGGAAGCAGAATGCCCTTATTTCTCATTTTGACACTGTTTTCATGAATAAAATAGGGGATAAGTCTAGTCATTGGCTAAATTGGAAAATATTTTAACTGCCTGGAGAAAACAGGTTGCATGATTTTGTCAAGGCCTTTTGCATACTTTTATGAGCAACATCTCTATACATCAATCTAAATATTCTACTCTGCACACATTTAAGTTAACAAGTCTTATCTCTCTAACTAATGTTGAATAATGGAGAAGGGACTGGCAGAAAGAAGCAAAATCTGTGTCATGGATTTGTTTGTTAAAAAAAAGTTGTAAAAGCAAAGTTAAATTGTAAAACCTGTCTTATTCATCTGATGTCAGAAGAACATGAGACTGGGATGGATCATGGAAGGGATGTAGTTAAGATACATGGCTTATTAATGATTATTTAAGTGTTGTCAGCTGCAACATCCTGCACTCAGCTTGGATAGCTCCTCTGTGATCTATATCATATCTGTGCCATCCTCCCTATGGAATGTGTTGACATCCAGAATGGCTTAATTCTCAGAAAAATAATCAGTAGCGGTAGTGGAGAGAGCTGGGTGCACACGAGTGTAGGGGAGCACTTGTGTGCCTTCAAGTGCAATGGGAAGACACGGTGATGCAGGCAGGTGGGCAAGGAAGATGCAGACAGAAACTCTGACACAAAGAGAAGGGGAAGTGGAAATACAGACTGCTCTGTGAGGAGTATCCTGGCATCACACAGGGCATCATCAATTCTGTAGCTTTGAAGCTAACTATCCTTGGGAGAGGATGTGGAGTGATGAAGCTTGCAGCCCCAGTCTACTAGAAAACAGTGTTGTTTTCTTCTCCAAACTGGAACACCCATCCATGCATCAGAAAAGTACTCTTAGTGCTGTTCAGATCCTCTATATAAATACACACTTAAATAATTTATTGAAATATATATAATGTAGCTCTTAAACAGGAACACTTTGGTTTGTCATTGAATATGTATAAGGTAAACATTTTCCCTTAAATGATCGCCTGTGGATCTGCTTGGATTAGTTGTACCAATTTGCATATAGGACATGCTCTCCTGGAGACAAAAAAAAATCCAAGTTACAGAAAACTAACAGACAAACAAAAAACTTTTATGAAAGTGTATAGGAAAGGAAAAGTGATTTCCAGGTACAACACAAATTTGTACACTTTAAATTATTTAATTTTAAAAAATTTGCAATGCTAACATTAATTCGATTATCAGAACAATCACCATGCAATTTTCATGTGTACATATTCAAAGCATCTCAAAGCAAAATGCAAGGAAAAGGTGGAAGAGGGAAGAGGCAGAAGAAAAGAGATGTAGATGTCTTTATGACTCAACGTTTTAAATTCTTTTCTATTATAGCTGTCAAATCTCATGGGACCCAGTGTGTCTGCCGAGGGTGTAAAGGAGGTGAGAACTTGATCCATATACTTTTCAAACTGATGAAGGAATCTTTTGGGATTGTATACATCAGTGTCTCTGTTCTAGAGGACAATGATTGATTTAGATTTCTTTCCTAGACTAACAGATCCTGGTTCCCTCTAGAATCAATGGAAGTAGTAAGACTGCCATTATAATTATTTAACTCAAATGTTGTGTCTACCTCTCTTTGAGTGTTTAAGGGGTCATAGGCTAACCGGTCTGGCAGACCTTGAATTAATTGCTCTGACTCATTCAATGCTTTCTTGAATTTCAATTTAAGTACCTACTATTCATTCATCTTAGATGTCACAGATGTCACAGGAGATAATCCCTCTACATATACGTTTAGTCCCCTTAAGCATATTCTTTAAAGGGAAGAACATTCACCTACTAGACAAGACAGCTGGAGTGAGGTGCTTGGACATATTTGTTCTTGGTGTAGCTGTGTCTTCAGTGAAATCTGTAAAACTCACTTTTGCTTCTGTGGGAATAGAGGCTGCCAAGCCAGAATGCTTGTCTTAAAACTGTTCTTTATGTCCGCCTTCAAGTGAATCAGCTGAATTGTAAAACAAAAACACCTCCATGCCCAACAGAAACTAGCAAAGAAAACTAACTCTGTAAGCCAGAGTCTGGTATTTGTGAAAGATGTCTTTGGTCAGGACAGTGTGTACTAAAGGGGATGAGTCTGCTGGTGAACTGATAAGGCTGATGAGCATTTTTGCACCAATTTTCCCACCCAAATTGCTGGGCGTTAAAGCAGGGAGTGGGTTGGGGGAGGGTAACTTTCTTAAGGCAAGGTAAGCTCACTCAAGCTCTACAGATCTGACATAAAGTAGCTTCACTAGCAACTAGCATCACAGTAATTTCTCAGGCACAGTATTTTATAATTCTGGCAAATACATCTCTCCCTAGAAATTCACAGGCAGCCAGTGTATGTTACTGAGCTCCCCGGTATCTGAAGTCCTGCTGAAGCACAGAGTTAGAACATGGATGCCTGATCTGCTCAGGTACCTGGATGGTCCATAACTTGCCTCACACAGACAACTTAGCTACTGTCAGTGCAGCAGAGATGAAATAGGTCGTCATGAAAATGTGGGGCCACAAAGCAGAGAATGGGATGAAACTTGTAGCAAATATGAGAGGCCTCTAGAAATATCAGTCCACTACTTGCCTACAGAACAAGTAAATAAGTAGGTGTGATAGATTTGGTGGCTGTTCTGCAACTGGCACCTCCAACATTTTCCACCAGGTGAAAAACCTGACTGTGAGACATTTCTCAGGTGCCCAATAAAACCTTTAAGAACCTTGTTTTGGAATAATCTAAGCAGGAGTGAACTTGATTTTTTCCAGATGCTTGCTCTTTTCCCAGTTCTTTTGATATACTCATATGCAGTTCACTTTCTCACTTTAATCTCAGAGGTTAATGTCTTACTCAGAAACAGTCCAATGGAGCAAAAGTTCTCTTCGGGTGGTGATGATCAAGAAGTAGACTTAATTCAAGAGAATTGTTTCCTCAAACTGAAAGTACTAATTTGTATTCTTAGGGTGTGTATGGGGTGTTAGTGAACTCCCTTAACTACTGTACCCTAGACCAGAGGCACCAATTCACACCTTGATACAGATCTGTTCTGAGGTTTCCTCCCCATCAGTGGAGCTGTAACCAACATTTGACTGTATAGTTCAGGCTGATGAACCACAGGCCATCCGATGTTAAAACCACCCATCTTTCTTTTCTGTGCTTTTAGTTAGAGAAGTTGGCATGCCTCAAGTGCAGTTGTAGGCAAACTGTGCTAATGCCAGCCACGTACTGTATCACACTTTTTTAATTGCCACTTCTGCAAATATTTGACTTTCAAATAAATAATTTTTGTAATTTAGTTATATGTAGAAGAAAACCCCAAACAAACCAATGAAATAGGCGAAAGGAGAGCATGGACATGCCAGAGAGAGAGCATTCACTTAAACAGATTTGAGAAAGAAGTGGCAGACAGCTAAATCTTTGGAGTGCTCTCTTTGCTGTATGTTCATGCTATAAGTCAGAGATATTTGAAAAACAACTGAACTGTGTGTGCACAAAGACACTGGAAGTGAGTTGCATGCTCTGGAGTGTTCACCATTATTCCCAGTTACTGAAAATAGTGAATTTAGTGTGGGATGGGTCATTGTCTTGTACAGCATGGAAAAGATTCCTGTATGATTTCTTTGGTGTGAGAGATCATATGGCAAAAGCATTTAAAGTAGCCAGCTAAGGGTCTGACCATAGCCTTCCTAACTAGAACTACATATGCATATATTACTTTATGTGACTGTAATGACAGAAAATTACACTTCAGCACTGCATGCAGCCTAGATATTCTAGGAATGTTACCGTAGGCAAAACAAGGGTAGCCCAGGAGGGAAGAAAGAAATTATTTCTAAAATTCCATAATCCTTTTTATCTTCTGTCCTAAAGTGAAGCATTACCTCCCTACTAGAGATAATATTCCTTTTTTCTTTTTCTTTATGTGAATTCATCCATCCAGAAGAGAACAGAATTAATTCCTTCAGAGTTTATTCCAAATAGGTACTGATTGGAGAAAAAAACCCTTATTTTTCATTGCAATAAGCTCTTCACTACAAATCTATACACTAAGGAGAGAAATACATCTCTTCACTGACATCTGGTAAATATAATAGCCGTAAGGATAAACAATGGTATCAGTAACTGGTAGTGGAATATCTTCAGGAATAAATAAGATGCTAAGTTCAGCACATACATATTTGACACAAAACAAGGAGTCAAAGTAAAATTTCGGAACTAGAAGGGCTCCAGAAATAGTTTTTCATGTACTTTACTATTCTGGATCAAATAGAGATGACTGTTCTGTATGGGTAGCCATCAAAATATGCCTCAGGAGCACACCTATTTGAGATAGCCTTAAACAGTAGCAGATAAAATGTCATTTAAATATGCTTTTTAGAAGTGTTTTAAAAACTGTAATGTGACTATACCAAAATGCTGTGACGTTATCATATGTGCTGAAAGCTCTGCTAACTGAATTCCTGACTGGAAACTGATGATAGGACTGCCTGGCTACTAGATGTGTCCTCCTAGGAAACCACACAGTTCAGTTTACCTTCTCTGCTGGCAAGAAACCCTGGAAGCGTGGGTTAAGACATAGTTATGCTGTGGTCTTTGGAACAGGTGAGACCACAGGTAGCAGAGCCAGTTCTTTATCAAGTCCGTGACTTTCCCAGAGAAGATGCAGGGTGGAAGGCTGCTGAGAGACAGAGCTGAAGGCAGGTTTGAACGCAGATTTCTATCCAAGTAGACATACCTGGATGCTATTGAAAAACTGTCTTAGCATTTTAGCCTCTATATAGGAGCTAACAGTAACCCATATTATGGTTTGAAATTTCTGAGTGTCATAAACAAGTTGTAACTTGGGCTCAACAGAGGGTCTTTGAAAAGCCCCTACAGCAGTCTGATGCAAGTACTTTGGATGAAATACAGGCTTAGTCCCAAACTACTAGGAAATAACTTCACAGCTTCCTCTTGAGGTGTTCTTCCGTGTCAGTATTTTCCACACTGCTCATTGCCACCATGCGTGATCTTAATCTACAGCTGCCCACTGAGACAAGGAGGCACAAATACATGGCTTGCTCAAGAAGTTTAAAGCACCACTGTGGACCAAGATCAAGTCTTGAGACTCTTATGTATTATCCAATAGGTTTTCCTTCCTCACCTTACCTCAGGGAATGGAAACAGACTACAAATTCCACACTTTTTAGAGCAAATTACTTGCTTTGTTATTGTGTCTTTCAACTTTTTCCATAAATTCCACTTCATTAACATTGGCTGAAACACCTCACTGAGTTGGACTGCTTGGGCTATAAAATGTGTCTGGTGAGTAGGCAGGAGAATATCTTTAGCCACAACCGTGCAAAGCAGTAGGATCAGGAGGCTCTGTCTGTTCTGTCATAAATTGTCAGTGAATACTAACAAACGGAGTTTATTTTTTTTTTCAGTTGCTTACCACTGTGTTGCAGTGTCAATGTCTCTCACCACACACCACAGAAAACATTTTTTCACTCTCTGCTAGTGGGTGATAATTTCAAACAGACAGTGTGTGCACCACTGCAGGTTGAATCCCATCTGGATTAAGTCTTTCCTCTCTGAGTTACACCTTGGAGCGATGAACTAGCCAGCAGTTCAGCCCATCTGCAAATCATTAATGGTATATGTGACAAAGAAAACACCTGAGCAGGGAAGTAGAGTTCACAGGCAGGTGTTGCTGTCTAGGGAACAAGTTGAGTTCTGGAAGGCACCTGGAAAGCCTCAGACCACCAATGTTTTTAGCAGGATATGGCAGTGCACCTCCTGTGCAGTGCTCTGATAACATAAGGTCTGGTGCAACAGGGAAGAGATGCTGAACTTCCATGAAGAATGTAAGGAAATGAATTAATCTCTCCCATGTTTTGAAAGGTATGTGATAGCTGGATCCTGAAGTATCTGGGCTGGAGCTGAAGATACTCACCTGGAGAATGAAATTTGTCCCATTTCAATGTCCCCAAAGCAGTAAGGTACTACAGCAGTGTTAAAGTGATGCTTGCTCTATTCTGTTGGTGAACCAGTTCCACAGAACTGGGGTTAGAAAGGGACTTCCATTAACTGGATTTCCATTAACTTCAGAGTCCTTAGCAGACCAGCATAACAAGTAGACCAGGTTGATAAAGGTGTTGTTATTAGGTTTTCTTAAATGAATAGCTGCAGCTTTCCATAGGAATATGTTGAAATGCTGAGAAATGAACATTCACCAACTCCACACAGCTGTTATTTACAAAAATAGATAAACACCTCCCTTCAGTGAGAGGTAGTACTTGCTGTTTTATTTTTCAAGGCACTTACAAGAAAATAAAAGCTAGTTTGTGTCTGACAGCATCAGAGAGAACTGAAAGGACAGATGGGGAGCAGAGATTGGAAAGCTGATGGGTAACTGGTGTAGCTGGAGAACCAACTCATGGCTTCTGCTCATGCTGCGAGGTGAGCCAAGCAGAGCCCCTGCAGGCTGCATGCTTTCTTTGCAGCTGAGTTCAGACATCTTCCACTGCTGTTGTTTCAAGAAAGTCTCAGCGTCTCAGAAAGCCCTGTATAAAATGGATATAATGGGTTACAGAGTCACAGGCTCAGAGGAATGGTATTAGTTCAAAGCACCTTCAGGCAAATGGGAAACTTGAAGTTGCAGTTTGCATTCTCATTTCAAAATTTTATTTTAACTATTTGGTTTTTCAGAGTGGAGACCATCTAAAATCCAATACCACAAAAATATTGTCCTTCCAAAACACTATGGCTTTGCAGGGGCCAAAACAGGTCTCTCTTTTTTGTTACATCCCTCTCTGTACACTGTAATAATAATACATCTGCATTTTTATTCCTCTGCAGGTGAGACATGGGAAATGAGGTAAGTAAAGGCATTATCAAGGGCAATAGACAGTGGAAGGTTGACCTAGGTATATGTTGAGCTAAATTAAGGAAAGGGAATGTGAGAGAGATAAACAAGCATCCGTGAAGACAGCTACTGATTTTTGCCACTAGTAACATCTCTTGAAAGCTACTATCAGCACCACTCAAATCTCTTTGATCTGAGAAACAAGGCAGAGTGCACAGCTTTTTTTTATGCTCCTAAGCAGCTTTCCCCTCAGAGACAACTGTGTGATCTGTTCATAAGGATATTTCAATGTGAAAAGCAGGAATTAGGTGAATTAACCTTTATACTAAAGCACCTCAAATACCTTGGGGTCAAAAGCTTAAATTGCACTTGAATGTTGTTGAACTACTTTTCTATTTATCAGTCAGAAAAGGGACAGCAAGAGAGAACTGAAGGAGGAAATAGGCTGGGATGAAGCAAGTACTATGAAGAAAGAAAGAAAGAAAGAAATTGTGACAGGAGACCCAAGCAGGAATAGAAACATATAACACAAAGGGAATATGGTCTTCAAGACTATATGGAGCAGGCTGTTGCTTCAAAATATTCTGCTACTCCTAGAAGCATAAACTTCATCATTAAAAAAAAAAAAAAAAAAGGGAAAAATAAAACCAAAAAAAGTGTATGAAAAATCATTTTCATTTAAAAATAAAGGTGGACTAACAGAATTAAAAGTCAATGAGACTCACTTCCTCTGCAGAAAAAATGCAGACGTCTAACAGACTCCAATGAGCATCTACAAGACAGTAGAGCAATAAATAACCAAGTGGAAGGAAACAAAACATGCCAGATAACACTACAGAAGTAAATTAAGGTTAACAGGCCTTCTGGACAAAGCAATGAAGTCCTGCATCTTGACTTCATTAAGGTTTTTGAAACTGTCTCACCTGATGGTCAATAAAAATAAGTGAAGGGTACACTGTCAGAATGTAACTTCATGGGAAACTGTACACAAAAAGTAGTTATCACCAGTTCATTGTCTGACCAAAAGGATGGCTTATTCAAGCTTTTTCTTGGGCCCGGTTCTATTATTTAGTTTAATTAAGATCCTAGATAGTAGACTGCACAGGATACCAAGTCAGGAGGGACTGCAAAGGCTTTGGAGGATGAAAATTATCATGACAAACTCTGGCAATGGCCTAAAGCGAAGAGTGCAACCCAGTATGGAGGATCAGGCAGTGTGCTCAGGCTGGGATGTGGACTGCAAGGCGACAGAGTGGATGGCAAATTAGTTTTCCTTCACTGAAGGAGCTGGGGCCCAGAGCAAACACAAAAAGAACATGAGTCAGGAAGGTCAGGCTGTTGCCAAAAACCCAAACATCATACTGGGTTGTATAAACAGTGCTGGCATATGTAAGAAACATGAAATAGTCCTTCTGCTTTCTCACCTCAGCTGGAGTGCTGGGTCCAGTCTGGGGTACTGCATTTCAAGAAAGATGCAAATCAGCTGGAAAGAGTCCAGGGAGATGAGCAAGAGTGATAGAGGGTCTGGAAAACATGACTGTGAGGAAAGACTCAAAGCAGTGAGGTTGTTTAGTCTAGCAAGAGGCAAACTGAAGGGATGTATGATAAGTCTTCATATGTTTAAAAGGTAGCTGCAAAGGGAAAGTAATAAACTGTTGTGAATGTCCAAAAGAAGTAGTGGGCTTAACTTTCAGGAAAAGAGATTAAGGGTAGACACGAGGAAATGTTTTCTGTTATATTATCAGAATTGATTGGGTAGGAAGCCTATACCAACTTCACTGTATGAGGGCTGATAAACAGGTTAGACAAACATCTGTCAAGAATAATTTAGAAACAGCTGATCCTGACTTGGTGGAGGGGATGGCCTAAATGATTCCTTGAGGTGCCTTCCAGGCCTTTTTCTACATTATAGTCAATGGGTAGAAGAAAGCTATGGGTTTAAATGAAGTAGGACAGGTGATGCTTAAAAGAGTCTGGGAACAGAAATATTCCTTCATAGCACTTACAAAATTTCAAGTTACATGTACATGATCTCCTCTTCTTTAAAACAAGGTGTTCTCATAGGGGTAAGGGCAGATCTCTGACCAATTAACATTTCAAGCAGAGTAGAATTTGGGGATGTAGCCTCTATGTTGGACTGTAACAGATAACCTTTCTGCAAAATTAGGATGTCTCAGGCACTCCATGTGGGATATTGATTGACTACTTATTTGGGGGTTTTTTTGTTGGTTGGTTGGCTGGTTGTTTTTTCCCTTGGCAGTGAGATAGTGTGTTTAATCAAATATGATCCTGGACAGGTCAGGACTGCTATAAGTGAGCTTATGTACCAGCACAAATATCTTCAAACTCTGATTCCAAAGCAGGATTTATTTTAAATTGTGAGCTTAAACATATTAAACGTATTTTGAAAATTTTTCCCTTAATTTCATTTAATAATTTATTTCATAAAAGGGCAATAATATACATGTCTGTTTTATTTTCTTACCTAAGGTAATTTGTAGTAGTGACTTTATCAAAAAAAATCCTCAATATGTGACCATCATTCTTATCTTTACCTGTCCTTTTGATTCATGTTTTCCTTGGTGTGTCCTGAAAGCTCTGAATAAGCTTCTCAGTGTGTACAGTGGCTTTCATCTAATCAATTAAAAGGGGATTTTGTGAAAATTATGCAAGCTTTTTCAGAATTTTTGTAGTTCTACTGGTTGGCATTAACTCAAAGTTATTTGATCTTTCAAAAAAAGCCCCAGTTCCATAAACTCCCTGAAATCTGTAGAAATGCACTCTATGTAAGACCTACAGATTCAGACCTCTGCAAATGACTTCATGCTATAGATCTTTACGTATGGCTCGTGCTGGATGCTTGTGAAATACTTCTATCAGCTACAGACAGTCACCTTAAAAGGGATCTGCATCCAGGTAGATGGTTTATAGACTGTCAGGCCACACTGCTGGTTTAGATTTGAGGAATTACTTTGGAAGAACAAGGCAAGTTCTATTTTTGACATTTCAGCAATGAGACCACTTGTACATTATGACCCAATTTGATTTACTGTAAGAAAATAAGAGTGCTGTAATTTGTAAAAGACATTTATTACATGAGTCAAAAAAAAGAAAAAACGGGGAGGGAAGGGGGAGAGAAAGCAGCTTAACGTCTCTGTCCATCCCCATCTGGTTTTATTTTAATCTCACTCTAGTCACATATGAAATTTTGCTTAGCTGTCTTCATTTTCTTAGTCAATCTTGATTAATGGCCTTCAAAGTAAAAATAATTGGACTGCATCAGGCTTGTTTTATAACTCTTGTTCACAAAGAATGTGAAAGGCTGGAAAATGAGCCTAAACAGAAGGAATGCATTACGTTAGCCTTTGAGAAAGAGCAGTCCTCCAGTTGTGTTTCACTGTGTATTTTTATAACAGGCGCCTCCTTGACTGTCCATGATATTGCAGATATGCAGTGCCAAAAGCTTTTGTGTACTTCACCAGGCTGACCATGTCACCTCGCAATGTCCCGCAGCCGCGTGCGCGCCGGGGCGGGGGGCAGAGGCAGCGCTGCCGGGCAGAGCGCCCCAGCGCCCGCCCAGCCACCGCGCACAACGAGGGCAGGCGCCCCAGAAGCCAAAGGGATGCTTTTGGGCAAGGGCGCTCTAACAGCTCTGCTCCCGCTGTCAAACTTCAACAGGGTTGCCGTGCGATGTAGGGAGTGTGGATCTCCCCTGAGCACGGAATTGCAGCCATACGTTGATTTTAGCAGAGGTGAATGTGGCCCTGTGGCTTTATAAGTACCTTTATTTCCCTCCAGTGAAAGCAGTCCTGGTGGAACAATACACCAAACTGATTATAGATTTGATACTTTTAAAAATCTGTTATTTTATGAAAGATTGCATCAATTTACTAAGTTTAATTAACTTCAAAATAAACAGAGTATACACTTATATTTAAGAAAATAAAACACCAAACAGCAACAACAAAAAAAATCACACAAGACAAACAAAAGCCTTTTCCTTTGGTATAACAGGACAAGACCTGGTACAGGAAGTCTTTTCTGTTGGGGCAAGCATCCCAATCTTGCACTCTTGCTGTCAGAAAGTCAGGGAGATTCAGTGTAGTTCTTCCTTTGTGTAATGCACAAAACAGATTATTGTGCTTGCATGCCTATGGCAAGATTCAGTACTATGTCCTGCTCACTGAAAAGAAAGTCAGCTTTCTGTTTTTAGGGGTGAAAACTATTACTTTGATATTAACCAAAGAGAAGGAAAAGTTCTTCTTTTGAATTATGTATGTTGAGTTAGGAATGTTTGAGTAACTCACAACAGTGCCGTGAAGTTATTCTACCATATACTTACTTTCTTGTACAATTTTGAAATAGAAACAGTTTATGCTTTTCCTGATGCTTTTCATGTAACAGCCTCAACATATGAAATGAACTTCCATTAAGCTTCCTAAGAATTCTCTGGAGTATGCATGTGATACAGTTATGATACTTTTGCCAGATATGGCTGGATCCAAACTTGGTCTGGAGACGAACACTTTTCCCAGCGTAGCTGAGACCAGCTGCTGAGTCCTGTGTCTTCTCTTCTCCCAGCAAGGCAAGCTGGGGTTACGCAGATGGTATTTTCATGTCAGTGCAGATCAAGCTGTGCATTAACCTCATGGCATGGACCAAAATCAATCTGCAGGGCTGCCTGGATTCGGTGGGAGAGGAATGTGTATTTCCATCTTTTCAGAAAGTGGCATGCAAAATACAGACATCAAGAGATCCCATTCACTACATCTCAACATTTTATGTATTGTTCTTTTAAAAAGTTAATATTGTAACCCAGACATCTGACCTTTTCCAAAGCACAGCCCCACCATGACACTCCTCCTCCTTGATGTGTCACCAGCTTTTGGAAAGTTGGTCTTATAGCAGCTCCTGTTGGACCCAGGGCAAGTAGCCAAGGTGCATGAAAAGCAAAAAAAAAAAAAAAATTCTGCCATATTCCTCCCTGCTACTGGAATGTGTCTGATTCTCCAGCTGTAAAGTCTTTTCAGACCCTAAAACCTTTTTTTCAACAGAACTCTTGTCCTATCTGAGAGCTGAAGAGTGGAGAGACACCTTTGCCATGCATGAGCTTGAGAAAATATCACCATCTGGACAAACAATATTACTAACTCTGGAAAGTTTAAAACTTCACAATTACGGCAGTGCCCTCTTGTTCTGTGGGCATATTTTTTGAGAACTATCATTCCCACTATTAAAAGCTTTGTTTCAGTTTTGTCTGGGGCTATATTATACAGCTGTCCATTAGACAGCTACAGGATGCACCTACCTACATGAAACTTCTTCATCAATCTCTTGTGGCAGCTGCATTTTTCAGATGGGAGGGATGAGAAGCATCAAACCTTGGACAGTTACTGTCCATCTTACAGCAACAGCCTGAGTAACTGATCCCTTCCTTGCACTGCTTGCTTTTCTTAGGGTCCACCATGGTACCTCCTCTTCTCATTCTTTGTCTTGTAAAGACTTGGCCACCAGATACCCTTGTGTTTGTGGATGACGTTGTGTTTGATGATTTTGACCACGTGCTACCCTTAAATCTTATGGGCAAGGAAGTCATCTGAGCTCCAAGAGCACAATATCGAGTGACTGGCCTGACCCAGATTCTTAATGCTAAATGTCAGTGGAAATCTGCCAGTATCTGTCCTAGCTGGCTATATCAAAGTAGTAAGGAAAGCAAATATATTGATTGTGGTGCATGGATTAGAGAGGAAAACCTAGAGTGTTCTGGTCTAGTTTATAAGCTCCTGCTTATATCCATTGGCTCATATTACTCCTTCTTTTCATGATTCACTACAGCCACGTGTTTTGCCTTAAATTTCAAAAAAGGTAAACTCTTTGGGGTAACTTTTCCATAACTTTACTTTAAAAACTGCTGAAGTCCTTAGAATAAAAGTTTTAAATCTCATCTGAAAATATGTTGCAGTTCTTTTAGAACTAGTTTGTTTGCTTTGCAGAAATAAGCTATTTTTGGTGTTGTTTGCTTCCACTTGACTTGAAATGAAATTTTTCTTTTGGATTACTTGTTTCCATTTGACCAGCAGTTCTCCCAGTCAATTATTTGCGTAGTTCAATCTGTGACTATGTGAAACTGAGTTTTCTGTTCCACTTATAGTGGAAAATGACTGAAAATATCACTGCATTGTCTTATAAATCAGAGGTATATTATGTCTTATAGTGTGTGCAGAAAGTGTAGTGAAGCTAGGAAAAGTATCCTAGACAAGGGTAGCAGATATGCATAGGCTTTTGTATGGAAACAGACTGAACAGAATAGGACTTTTCAGCTTAAAAAAAATGTTCTGAGGGTATTGAAAGAGGTACATGCAGCCATGGATGTTTCAGAGAATGTAACATTTCAGGGAGTTCACTGTTTCTCACACTAGAAGAATGAGGGGGAGTCCTATGATGATATTAAACAACAGGTTTAAAAGAAATATTAAAAGAAAGGGAAATATTTCTCCTATACCAGTCAGTGTCTCATTTTGTAACACACTGTCCTGGGGAGGCTGAAGTTTGGAGAGGATCAGTAAGAAATTAGACTTTCCCATGGTTTGATCAGTTTGAAAGAAAATTGAAACAAACATCCAAGGGAGATGGAAAATTCTTCCTGCTGCTGCTGCTGTTGCTGGTGCTGCTGCTTCCCCTCAATTGGCTTGGCTTCCCTGGCAGGACCTGGCTGGGGCTGTTGGTCCAGTGAGCTGGCCAGGGACATGGCTGCCCTCAGAGACAGGGCAGCCCAACATCAGCAGCCTGTTTTCAGGTGTCAGAGAGGAAAACCACTGACTTGGACACACATGTGGTTGCATCCTGTGCAGAAATGCTTTACGCTCGTGTGTGGTGAACACCAGTGTGTCATAAGCTTTGAAGTAACAAGGGAATAGAAATGCCAGAGAAAAGTACTGTGTAGTTTGCTATGCTTGCACAATATTTGCCTGAAGATGCAAACCAATCATCTAATTATTGGCATTGGGAAAGGAGAAATCACCATGCACAACCTCTGTGAGAGTGTTTAAAGGCTATCCCATGTATTTAATTTTTCCCCCAGAAGGCTATCTGAAGGGAGCTTGTGCACAATGAGAAATGCTGAGAGTCATATGCAGATTTTTATATAATATTTTCACAATTCCAGTGTGGTATGTGAACCTGTGATAGAAGTGGGCAGCAGAACAGTGAGAATTGGCCATTGTATATTTTATCGTTCATAAATTAGTTTCCTTTTTTCTGTTTGTTTTTCTTTTTCAATTCTAATTGGCATATCTTCCTTTCTGAAAATTGATTTTTCAGTTCAAAGCAGCATTCAAAGGAAAATGAAGAAACTGAAGACATTTTGAATGCATTTACATACTTCTAAATAACTAATCCACTTTTTCAGAGAAAATGAGAGACAAGTATTTACATTTACTTACCTCAAAAGAAGCTGTGAAAATATTAACACTTTCATCCAATTTTACTTACAGCAGCAATCCTGTTTTTTGTGTAAGAAGTCAGCACTTTTTAACCTCTGTCTAGAACGCACCTATCTTGAATTCTCAGGTAATAGCATGGGGTATGTAGGTATGTGCAAGTAGCTTACAGTTGCTTGACTTAGGAGTTGGTCTTGCCTTGCTCTTTGATCACTTTTTGAATTATTAAAATCTAAGGATTTGAGTTTTGCCGTGCTGATATACTTACCTACGCTTGAGCAATGGACTTCATGTAAACACTGTTAACAGTGCCAGCAGCCTGTGACATGCAGTCATTTCTAGTTCATTTAAGGTTCAGAAATGAAGTCACCTTCATGCTAACAGCAGATCATTCACCTCATACAATTTAAAATGTTATTGCAGCTCACGGTGTAGTTGGTATAAAATGTCATAATATGATGCTCACCTGGATGTGGGAATGGATATTAGTCTGAAACTGCTTCTGTTGGTTACTCAGGCTGAACACTACCATGTAAAACTGCACTTGTTTATTTGTCTAAAAAGATTTAGGATTGCACATCATCTTTATCCATGGTAAACATTTTGTTATATACAGTATACTAATTATTGTTGAACTGAAGTGTTTTTCTAGCCCCAGTAGCATAATGGAAATTATACTTTAAACTACATAATATTCTTGGAAAGGGAATATAGACTTAGTAAAGAACATTATCATTTTGCTATAATGATAACATACCTATTTACATAATGATAATGTACATATTTACTGCCAAGAATGTTTGTTCTGCATTAGTGTTCATAGTGTGGCAGGGAGAATTGCAAAATGGAACTTCAGTCTGTGTCTTGTGGCTGTTGTCATGTAGGGGAGCAGAGAAGGGAGAGCAGATGATGATGTGTTTCTGGAAAAGAGAAAGAAAAAGGAGCAAGACTGTGTTCTAGGCTTGCATTGTGTATGAGATCTGATCTGCACATGCCCATTTGCTTTCTTTTCTTCTTTTTTTTTTTTTCTGAGGGTCCTTGTCTGTTAAGTGAAAATCCTTTGTGAGATTCCTGGCAGCAGGCATCAAAAAGATGCTAAAAATCTGTGTTAGCTCTGTGCTCCTTCTTTGAACACATTCTCAAATAATGCCACTGTTGGAATCATTTAATCTGATAGATAAAAAAAAAAAAATCTACATTTTTGGTTTCGTTTCAAAATCTGTAAATCTTTGTGTACATCTAAAGAAGCGGGAAATCTTAGTCTTGGTGGAGACAAAAAAAAAAGTTAGGAGACACTGTTTGGTGAGCTGTCATATGTTTTCTGAACTTTTTGTAATAGGAAGAAGTCTCTAAAGAGCCCTTTTCTTCACTCCTCTAACAAAGGCATGTCCCAGTTTATTAAAAAATCATACACAACAATGCTGCCTGCCAGGTTTTATAGCCCTAATGAAAATTTGGTCGAGAGCACAAAAAATATCTGGAAAAATGCCTGAAATTTCCCTGTCGCAGATGTTTCAACAGAAGGTGCTTGCATGCCATTCGTTAATGTAACGCCATACGGGACTCGGTATGACCACTGCAATAACCAGTAAGTAACACACGCAGTGTGCGCATCACTGCGCCAAATCTTCCGTCTGTTGTGTGGGGCTTGTATCCTGTGGATTGAGACGTACCTTGATAAAACTGTATTGTCATTGAATGATAATATTTGTGGATCACTCTGCTAGAAAACATCCTATCAAGAATGTGGGAGGTCTGTGTAAAATCGGTGCAGCTCATTGGTATTGCAGTCAGTTAGGAAGGATGGGAATGTTAGTATTTATGCCTCTTTTTTAGCCTATCTTTCGGATGCCAATTTACAGGAGCAGCACTTCAGATATTAAAGCACTTTCTCTTTGAGAGAGGCTGTTGAATTTTAATCTCAGACATTATGTAATTAAAAGGGGCATGTGAAATACAGTAATTATCGATACAGTGAAAAAAATTACACAGACATAACATTCTCCTGGGATAATTATTTTTTATTTTGTAAGTTTAAAAGAGGAATGGACTAAAAGGAAAAAGAAAAACAATTCTGAAGTACACTGTACTTCATCAGCTCCAGTTTTGCATCTGGAAAGACAGAGAAGCACCTAACTTACTGGATTCATAAATTTCCCTCTGCACACAGATGAATATCGTCTTCTGCTCTTGGGAGGGAAGGTGTGGAATAAACTGCTTTGATTTTTGTATGTCTGAGGGAGGTGATCTGGATTTTTCTGACTAGCAGAAGTGGAAGTTGTATGTGCAAACCCTCCATGCTCTGATAAGGATGTACATGAGTACTTCTCATGGATTAAACCAACACCCTCAGATACACTTCAGCAAGACTTAAATCTTCTAATGACCAGAGGTTTGAGATGCTTTTATGATTTTTCGTAGTCTTCCCTGCTATACAGCATTAGGATTTCCTGGACAGTTTGCTGGCTCTTTTGTGCCACAATGATCAAAACAGGAAAACATGCTGAGTCTGACTTACCTGGATTTGAGTGCAAGATTAAGGGCTGAGATTCAACAGAATTCAGGCTTTTCCCATTATCTAAGAGAATCATCAGGTTTTATTAAACATGTCTCTAGGAGATTTCATTCACATTTGAAATGAATCTGGAAAGTTATTATGGGCTTGACACAGAAGAAAAATCACTGAAACAGATTCAGAGCCTGGGGTTGTGAAGCTACATTCAGAGATCTTGAGTTTACACTTGATATGAAAGGCAAGGCTTTGCTCTATAGTGGTCCTTCTAGAGTAATATCCCACTCCAGTAAATCCAGTTAGGCTATTTATGCTCACTCTTTATTTCAAGTGTCACTTCTTTTCTCAGGTAGAACTAAATATAGATGTTTCTAAGAACATGTAAACCATAATAACTAGGAATAGAAGTGATATTCCAGACAAATGGAGACCACTATATCATAATAGATTGTACTTTTTTTTTGCCTAGAACTATTTCTAGGACAGTGCTACTGGTTTTGGGTTTTTGTTCATTTTATTTAATATGTGCTTTCATGTATAACTTTTCATTCGTAGTTCAAAACTTAGACCTTCAAATTAGGTTTCTGCCAGTGGGTTTTCATAACACTGTGGATTCAGAAGAATGCCCAGGACATTCCTATTCAGGAGAGCAATCTATCTTTAACTGTCCTGTAGCCAAGTTCACAGTCAGGTTTGCTGCTGCTGCCAGAGAAGGAAGAATTGGGGTGCATCCTGTTTTGGCTCATTGTGGAGTCATCAGCTGCCCCTGCTGTGATCTCGGCAGCAGAAAGGACCAGGCAGCCCAACTCTATGATGCTAGTCCCCATCCCAGTTTGCCTTCTTTGAACTGTTCTTCCTGTGACAGGAGTAGCCTGACCATTCCCAAGTTTGTGCCATGCCGGAGTTGAAAGACCTTGAGTCTTCTTCACCATCAAAGACGAGGTTTCTAGAGTTTGGGCATATTAAATGCACAGAGCGTTCCTGAGACTTCATGAAAATTACATAAAAGCCAACATAATCTCATCATGTGGACAGTGTGCTTAATGTTGTCTCAGAAAGAATGGCCAAGTAAGGCACACAGAACTGCCTCTAAAGCCTGTGCAAACTGAACCTCAAGAAACTTGCAATCAAAAAATAATTGTATGAATGGAAAAAATGTAATTATCCAACCTTTCCTTTGATCTGGGAAGAGATCACCATTACTAGAATGGATTAATTTCAGTAAGTCAATGGTATCTGTTGGCTCTACAATCACTATTATCTATTTTTCCTGGATATAGTATTGATTGAATTTGCAAATCAAATTTCCCTGCACTGTATAAACTCTTTTTCTGGAAGTTAAAGTAAATGGCTCTTATAGAATTGTTCTAAGTAAAAGTATGGGGAGATGGAGCAAGAGGAAAAGAGAAGAATAGGAAGCACTTTAATTAATGCCCACCAAGCTAAATCATGCTGCAAGGGTTGTGTTCTAGCCTGGTGTCTCAGAAGAGAGTGTGCTGTTTTATTCCTCTAACCATGTATTTATTTGTAATTTGTTTTCTCTTTTGTAAGGTTTCTTTTTGCTTTTGTAAGCACTCACCTGCTCTATTTTCTCTCTGGCTTCAGCAGGTAAATTCCTTTTCATATTGCCTCAGAAAGTAGATAATTTTCTTCTGGTGTTTTAATGAACTAGGAGAGCATTAAGGGATCAGAGAAATCCGAGTTGGAAATGACACACACCATCCACCTCCATACCCCAGGAATTCCTTGACAAACAGGATGATATCTTATATCTCTACCCAAAACTGCAGAGCCCCTACATGCATCTTTGTCTTCCAACCCTATTTGCAGCTAAAGTGTTTGAGGATCTGGGAATGCTCCTCTATGGGATTAAATCCCCTTTATGGCAGAATATGTGCACTTCAAAGTGATGAATTTGGCAGCTACAACAGTGGGAAAGAGCAGTTGCAGGAGCCCTGCCCAACCTGGCCATTTGCACAGGAGTATAAGCAAAAGGAGAGCACAGGAAAGGCAACCAAGGAAAATCATCACATAAAGTATGGCATTTCCAGCCTGGCTGACAAAAAGTCCACCCAGACAGTTCCAAAAGAAGTTTGAACTTGCAAGATTTCAAGTAAAATCTTTCTATGAACAGAGATGTTAAGGCCACAAACCAAATCAAGGGCCTTTCTCTCTTCTCAGGTGCCAGGTTATAGAACTTAGGAACATTTCTGGTTTGTTGACTTCTTTTCTCTCTGGAATCAATTTCTTCCCAGTGTCTCTTTCATTCATTTGCATTTTTTCATTATCATACACAACTATTAATTGCGATAATGCTGATTTTTAGTTGTAATAAGGCAGTGCAGTTCATTAGGGTATTTTTTGGGGGGAGAAATGGGTCTCTTAAATCCTCTGCACTCTTCTTTGGTACCTGTGTACTGCAGATATGTTGATTTGCTTGACTGTTTCTCATTAGCATCAACACAAGTGGGATTTTTTTGCACAAACTTGGTGTGCATTTTTACATGTGTGAGAAAGTAAGACGAGAGAGCAAGGGAGGATTAGTTTCATTTATTAACCCTGAAATTGCCATTAATTTTGCAAAGTCAGAGGCCAGCTGTGTTACTGTTAATCAACATAAAAAATATTTGCTCTGTGGCAGCAATTTTCTCAAATACACTGTACTGTAGCAAAGTCCCTATGAGTCATTTTGACACATCATAATTCATTTGCTGAAAGACCATTTTGTATATAAGAACGATCATATACACACTGCAAATTTCCAGTTTTATGGGACACTCATCTTCAAGAACATATAAAGAACCTCATCCATCTCTTTGGTAGCACAAGGCTGTTCCATTTACAGTAATCAATAGTGTCAATGTGCCTTTCTGCAGAATTCAAGATATGATGTTTTCGCTATTTATTATGAAACTGGAGATGAGAACATTTATAGATTTTTATTCAGTTTCATCTACACTGCACTCAAAAATGTCCACAAAGAATTTTTTTGTGTCTGTATTTTGCCTGCTTCATTCTTTGCACCCAAGAAGATTTCTTTTAGAACTCCTCATCATAGCTCAGAACTTCCATCTGCAAGAATGTCTTGTTTTTCTACATACAGGTTGCCAGCTTCTCTAATTTAACCAAACTAAACATCTAAAGCTGTTATTCTTGAAAAATAATATGGAATGCAAAGGGTTTACTTTTTGTACAAGAAATGACTGGCAAGGAAACTGGTTAGCAGAAATAAAATTAGTTCTACCTTGTCAACCCTCCAAAACCATTATAGATTGGTACTGCTCATCCTCACTTTGATTCTGCACAGGACAGTGGTCAAATTCTATTGGTATTGGTTATTGTAAAATGGCCTTACAGAACAAGCAGACCTTCTGGACTAGTTCATAATTATCTCTTAACAAATCATGATCACTTGTAATTAGCCTCTATGTGTATTTTCCTTTCACTAGCTCATTTTATATATTTTCTATTTCATAACTTAAGAGCATCTCACTGTAGGTAGAAACTATCTGGAAATCATAGTATTACTTTTTTGTTGTAGATCCAAAGCCTTGGAGAGCATAATTTTTAAGTCAATTTTCTAAAATCCTCTGGAAATACTTCCTTTACTGTTCGAATCCTGGTATTAAAAGATTGGTAACTGAAAGGTAAATATGAGAAAGTATGAGGGAAGAAGAAATGGGAAAACAAACTCTTCAAATACATTGTGTATATATGTATGTGGTAGAAATATGAACAAGTTCTGGTCTATAGGATAGGAAACAAAAATAGTAAGAACACTTTCAAGAACAAGAAAAGTTTTGGAGGTTGTGTGCACTCTCCAGTCAAGAGTTTTTATTTGAAAATTTTCCAGGTGATATTGCCTTTCTGAACTAGCAGTACTGTCATTATTCCATGAGTGTTTTAGTGCTGGAAGAGAGTAGTTCAGAACTTCTCTGTCCATTTGGCTTCTCAAACATAAGGTAATACAACATGTACAACTGCACAGCATATTTACCCCACCTGTATATTGTATTCCAGTTGCTAGCTAACACATGGGATATCACAGAATAAGCTGATTTGGAAGGGACCCACAAGAATCGTCGAAGTCCAACTCCTGGCCCTGCACAGCACCATCCCCAAGAGTCACACCATGTGCTGAGAGCACTGTCCAAATTCTTCTTGAACTCTCTCAGGCTTGGTGCTATGACCACTTCCCTGGGGAACTTATTCCAGTGCCCAACCACCCTCTAGGTGAAGAATCTTTTTCCAATATCCAACTAAACCTCCCCTGGCACAACTTCAGGCCATTCCCTCAAGTCCTGTCACTGGTCACCTTTACATACCATTTCAGAGTAGAGTAGAAAAGTAGCACTTGTTAAAGAAATTTGTGCACAATATTAAGGTTCAACCTGTTAGTATTTCTGTATCTATTGTAAGGTTGTACAGCTCTGTAAGCAAGTCAAGCATTTTAAAAAGTTTAAGACTGTTTGATTGATGGAGCTGTAATTTAGGTAGCTATCATTTATTTGGTAAAGGTACTCTTCACTAATGACAATTTGCATGTATGTCCTAGAGGTGTGAGTTATATTGCACTGGAAAGATACCTTAAGGCTATCAAGTCCATGGTCTTTGTGTTGCAATACATGAAAGGACCATATAAGCAAGTCTTTCTACTCTTCTTATTTATCTTTTTGAGGTAGCCGTGCACCAACATACCAGAGAGATCATTTGCCCTGCTGAAAACATGATAATGCCCTCATACCGTATTTACCTCTTTGTTTTATGTTGTTGTTTTTCTTCAGTATCATATTGATAGCTCATAGTCATCCTGTGGCTGACTGACATTGCCAAGTCCATTTCTTCTGTCATCTCCTGCCGGTGATTTTACATGTCCTAGCAGGCTGTTGTCAGAAGCAGATGAGCTGCTGTGGATTCAAACCTGTGCAAACATGTTGGTTATTGCTAAGTGCGTGCCTCCTTCCATCCAGCATCAGAGCTCACTAGTCTTACCCCACAATTTAATTTTATGTCTGTATCCTAAAGGAGCACTGAGACACCATGAAATATCTCTGTCCTCATAACAAAAATGGAGATGGGCCTTTCTTGAAGAGGTGGACAAGGGGTACTTCACTTACACCTGAGAAGTACTGTACCATAAGTGACAATGTTTACCAGTGGAAACCAGCCACCCAGCACTGGCAGTGTCCCAAACTGTTCCTATTCCAACCAGCCACACGCCTTACTTGTCACTGACGGATTCACGGTGTGTGTGCAGTGGATGACTAGTGGTGGCTTTGTGTTGCCAGGGCACGATGCCACAGAGCTGCATTTCCCCTCCACATGGCCTCCATTTGCCTTTTTCCGCATGATTATCACCCATCTGTTGCCCTCTGCCACGTGTGGGAGGGCAGCAGATGGGCCAGAAAACTGGAACACAGGAAAGCAAGTTCTTCTGAGAGGCAAGGAGAGAAAGCGTAAGGTCAGAAGAGAAATCCTCAGATTAGCTTCAGGCAGAGGAACACTCTGTGAGTGGGTAACTTACCATTGATGGAAACCCCTGAAAGAGCAATTAGGCAAAAAGGACACCAGTCAGAAGGCAACAGCAATGATTTAATGCCTTTTGCTTCTCACCTACAGAGCCATTGGTTTCATTCACTATGTTGACTTACCGTGAGGACCATGATATTTATTCACCTACATAATGCATCACTGCAATCCCATGGTGTTAGACATGTGAAAAATACAGCTATTTCCGGTCTTCAGCTGTGGCACTTCATCTTAGAGGCTACATACATGATGTGGGTCACAGACCAAGATGATTTCTACAGATCCATCACAGTGTCCTCAGCATTTGCAGCCTCCTAATAGATTGGTAAGAAAAATAACAGTCAAAGTAATTGTTTCCTAACTAATGTGGTCTTTACCTGGAGGAACAAAAACCATTCCATAAATGCATGTCACCAATGTAATAGAGACCCTGCATGTAGTAAACCAAGTCATGTTTCTTCAGCCCTTATTCTACTAAGTTCTCATCAGTAGATGCTTGTTGACATTCCCATTGGTCATAAACATGCTCATTAAAAAGAGTGTAGGCTTTCTCTTTTAATTTATTTATTTTTAGCTGACAATATCAAGAATTACTTTGAAGCAATTGATGTTTTTAGCGGGGGCAGCTTGTGAATCTGTATCTCTTTTATTGTAGATGTCAGTGTCATTCCATTTGATTCCAGTGAGAAATTAAAGTTTATGTTCTCAAATCCACTGATGTTAGATGCTGATTAAATGAATATTTCAATGTCCCTCCAGCATCAGGTAGAAATAATGTATGCAACTCCCATATTCCCTCAGAAAGAAGTCTCAGGAAGTTTTTCTCAGAGTATACAAACACTGTGCTCATCTTTACCTCCACCTCTTCCACTTGCCCAGCCACAGTGCAGATAGAGGTGTAAAAAAAAGTGCCTGAAACAGTATTTCTGAATTTTCTCCCTATTTATAATGATTTCCCAAATACCGTAATTTTTGATACTCTGTGGAGCTGAGCATCACTGAGCTGTGAAGAGATGAGTATTCAGTAAGTGCTCAGCACATATAAAGCATTTCAGAGATTCAAGTCCTCACTCAAAAGAAAGTAAATGCAAGGGGGATTCTGAATTAGGTTGGAGGAGAACATAAGATACAGGTGGCAGGAATCTAATGAGGAGAAATAAAGTAGTGTTCAATAAAAGAAAAGAAGATGCAATTTTAATATGTTTAGAAGCATCCAATTAAAATTAGTGATATTTTCTTGAATGGCTACATGTGTATGTGTATGATATTTGTAATTAGCATTGATTAATGCCTAACACTTACTTGTGATTAAGGGCTCAGGATCTGAGGCCTTCAGCACCAGACAGGATCATGCATCTTCAGGTGCAAATGAATTGCATGCTACCTTCAAATAATATCAGCTGCTAAACTCAAAGTTTGTCCTGATTTATTCCTACAAAAGGCGTGTCAGCAAGCTTTATTCTTTCATCATGAGCAGTAACCAGTGGAGCAACACTGAGCTACAACAGATCTGAGCTCTGGGTGATTTGGGGAGATGGGAACAGTTCAAGAGAAATCCTAAATGCAAGAGTAATGTCTCATCCTTCATACTCTGAATCTGGCAGAACATGAACTTGAATTTAAGTCTTCCTTGTTCACAGCTAGTGGAAAACCTATGTCCTCTATGTTCTCTCAGGTGGGAGCCAAGAAACATTTTCAGTGAGGTGTTGCTACCAAATGTGTTGGAATTGGACTCAGAGGCTCTATGCATAAGAGGTGGAGAAAGACATGAAGCAAATGCTGGCAGTCAGCTGGCCAGGGGCCCCATTTCTGGTTTGGGGTCACTACAATTTGTTGACACAAGCCATTTTTATGTTCTTGAAAGTTTATTTTTCCTTACTATGTTCCACTGCAAAAAGAAAAAAAAAAATTGAAACTCCAAAGGTTGTGAGAAAGTAGAACTGCTGTCCCCTACTCAGCTCCTTGAGTAGTTTCTGGGTCACACAGAAAGTTGACCATGCTTTGGGCCATCTTGCCATGAAAGCCTCTGCAGTAACAAGTGTGCCCTATTTATAATCAGTACTAAGATACAAAAGAGAAATCTCTAACTCCTTCCCATGCTCTATAGTTAACAAAAATTGGTTCAGAGCTCTGAATTTCTTTGCAAATAACCCCCTCAGCTGCAATAGTCAAAGGAGAGGAAAGTACAGGAGAGACTTTGGAGAGTTAACACCCAGACCCTGTGAACATGAAGATGATTATTTTCCTCTACAAGGCTTTTTCACATGTGATAAGCTTGGCATGTTGCCTTGGTTAAGTGTCAGCCCTGAATGTTTTTGGTTTTGCCCTGGTGGTCCCGAGGAGTTACTGGAATACTTGTTGGACCTGTTTTATATCACTGTGTGCACTGATAGTGACATTGAGAAGAAACAGGTAGAGGAGTGGAAGGGGGATCTGGATTTTCTCTTGTTCAATTCTGATTAGCAGTCTCCCTGCCTGCCCAGGCAGCCCTACAGCTTCCTTCAGTCTTTCTTTGGCTCTTTGACTGTGCTTTTTACATTATTACATTGTAATCTCTTCTTGCTTTTTTTCCTCTCTCTTACTCCCAAGGGATAGTTGTCAAAACTCCTTATCTGTTGATGAATGAAAGGAATTTTTGTCTCCACTGCCTGGAACTGGTTAATGCAATTCTGGACAATACCGCTGGGTCACTGAGTCAAGTGAACAGCGAAAGTTTAAATGCATAGAAAGATTTTGTTTGGTGCCAGTTTGTATCGTCATCTGAAGATATTCTCTGCCATGTAAGAAAGTGAAAAAGACAAGACTGAAGGCAGTTGTAAAGAGTTTCTAGAATTGAAGAATAAACATTACCAATTTCTGCAACCTAAATGTTGGCAGTGGGAATCCAAAAAGAGATGCTTTAAAATTTGCACTAAAAGGCATTTTCATTCTGTTGTTGGAACACTTTTGCTCATTACTGTTCATTAGAGTCTGATGCCAATCATGTTGTTGTGTGTCTGGTGTGAGGAATGATACTTCTGGCCAAAACCTGCTTATCTGAGTAAAGACAATAGACATTGTCCATGAATACAAAACTGAATAATAACAGCTATGCCCTTTGACAGTGACCCAGTCCCAATTCTATAAGGACCTGTGAGTTTAACAGTCATTGAAATGACACCTTGCAGAACTGAAATTTAAAATAATAAGGAAATACTTAAAAACTCTGAAACCTAAAGCCCAAGTACATTTTTATTTTCAACATTTTTTGTTAAGTTACTGTCCTGACAACAGTCTTGATCCTGCCTTTGTTGAAGCCAGTGACCAAAGTGCTATTGCCTTCAGGCAGCACAAGGCCAAGCTCTACCTGTTTGCTACAAGCGCAGTAGTACTGTGTCCTTATCTTGGACTGACAGCTCTGTTTGGAACAGAAAAATCTTTGTCTGAAAAACTAGATAAAATTCATGTGTCCGTGACTCCTGAACTCTCCATAGTTCATTGAAATCATTATTAAAAACGGTTACTCATAGATCCTTATGTTGATAACACTTCCATATGACCATATGTAGTCGTAGAGAAAATTCGTGTATTTGTGCAGAAATGTGCGTTACCCTGAGTAGACGCTTCATCCCAGTATTTGCACAAATAAAGCTTTGCCTGGATAAACATGAACAACAGACAATCAGCAAGCAAGCATTCCTTTGAATGGAAAGTCTTGGCTTGGAGCTTGAGCCAGACTCCTGGAAACCAACAGGAGTCATTCCATGGATTGCAATGAGCTTTGTATCATGCCCTTTATTCATAGCAGTGTTTGCAAATCATCTTTTGCAGTATTCACCCAGCTGAAATCATACTGCAAGCATATTCATATGGTATATTCACATAAATATGTGCTGTGATTCATAAACAAATTACATTTGCATCTGTCGACTATGGCTGGGGAGCAACAATAAAGAAAATAACAACAGAGAGGAAAGGGAGAAAATAGTGACTATTGTGTGACAGTGAAAGGAAGAAACTCAACTGCATTTCTTTATCATCCCAGGTATCAGGTAGCAAGGGCTTAAAAGGTTCCCTTAGATCTTTCAAGAGAGTTCTATGCAGAAAAAACTGTTTAATTCCTTTAGACTAAAAATGCTATTGTTTATTTCAGACCATCTCAGAAAAATGTTTATACAGTAATTCTTGCACTTCCAATCCCATCTCTTGCACTTCCAATCTCATCTTGACTTTCCTAGAATGTCCTTCTGGGGACAGCTGTTGCATTGCAGTAAAAATTTCCTTATGAAGAAAAATAAAAGGCTTTTTTTCATGTGTGTATGCATAGTTATGCTCACACTCTAGAAAAGCCAGTTTTAACTATAAACCAATTATTTTTACTTCTGTTTCCTTAGGAGAGTGCCAGTATTTGTTTTGGGGTTTTTTTTTAACACTTTCTTCTAAGCTGAGAAAATGACCTCTCAGCTGATTCTACCACCACTGGTTTATGAAAAGGTATCAGTACATATGATTAAAGAAACACCTACTTAACCATCCTGCTACGTATGCCAGGACTTGTAGAGAACCAAGCAAAATCCTTGTCATCCACCCACCCAGGCATGTGTCCATGCAATCCACTGAGCTTGCTTATATGCAGTGTTACAATGCTGTTTCTGCCCAAGTCATGAGCCAGACTTTGAAAATGCATTACATGTTTTCCCCCATTCTTATTCTGAATCCAGTCCCCTCTGTACAGACTATCTATAAAAGCAGGAATCAGCATTCTCAAAGAAGACTAATTCTGTTGGATGCCCAATTAAAGAGAAATTAAATGGGCCTGATTTTCAGAAGGTGTTGAAACATGGAGAGACAGGACATGTTAAGACATTTTGGTTTAGATTTCCAAAACCAATCTTATCTTCTGAAAATTTTATTCCAGATTTTTATAAGCCCTTGGCTGTAAGGACTGAAGAAACCTTCACCGTAAGACAGATTCTCATGACACAGTTAGAATCTGTGTGAAACCTCATGTTGCCTGTCTTTGGTTTAAGAAATAAATGAGTTAATCATGAAAGCACATATCTGGGGAGTTTCAAACTATAGAATCATGCAGGCTTTGTACAGCTGGGCACTCATAATCAGTTATAGCACAAAAAGCAGAAAGGTCCTTATTACTTTCCATATAATTTTTTATTTCTCTCCAAATATCAATGTTATATTGACTGTTAATCTGAAAAACCTCATTTAATGTCAGCTTGCTCACAGTTATGAAAATTCAGGTAATGTATTCCTGCTACTAATTGTATTTGAGAAAGTGTTATTAATTTCATATATCAAGTTCGTAGTGGCCATCTGTTCCCTCCGAACTGCTGCGTCTCCCTCCATCTGCCCTGTTTTTCTTCTGCTAATCGGGTGGCAAGGGCTCAGATGATTGGGAAGTTTCACTCTGACTTTTGATTTGTCACTCATCATCAAGCCAGCTGTGCATTTTTAAACAGACTCTTGCAACGGGTGGTGCTGAATTTAAATCTTACTGTCTGATTTATTTTTTTTAAATAAAACTTTTTTTATTAAAAAAAAAATCAGAAAGAAGACAGATTGTATTTTCTACAGTGTAAAATGTGCTTTGCTGCCACTAATTTGGCTGCATCTGCACTCTCATGAATAAAGATGAAGGTACATGTCCAGGATATTATTAGGGACGGTGGAGAGTGGGGAAGAATTTCAAGTGCGGTAAGACACCACAAGTTTCTGGTGCTCAGAGTAGTGAGCAAGCACATGTCAAGGTTCCGCCTTCAGCTGACACTAGACTGAAGTTAGTGCAGACCTTTACAGATACAAATATGTTCATGTTAAGTAGATAAAATTATTAAAGAAAGGTAGAATTGTCTTTAAAACCTTTTCCCTCTTTTATTCCCCATGAATCCAGACACAACAATTAAGGGTTACTGGTGATCACTGAAAAACTTTTAGGGTCTTCATTTCCTATTGCTGTGAAATTCATATTTCTCTCTCTCAAGAATGAGGGAATTATCAGACAGTAGCAGGCTTTGAACCCCAATTTCACAGAATACTCCAAGCACTCCATCTCCAGGGGTGGTCTGTACCTGGCAGGTGCTGGAAACAGGGGGACCTGTAGAACATCAGAACAGTCAGACAAAATGAAGTCAGCACACAAGAAGGTAATTTTATAATTTCTGGTAGTTCAAAGGTGATCAAAATTCTCAAACGTAGCTTTTATCTCCTTTCCAAAATCCACGTTGTTCTTAGCTATAGTGATTCTAGATATTTCCGTTATTCATGCAAATACTCAATTCCTTTTGACTGTTGTTGAAACAATTCAAACCTCAAGTGAATGATTAAATATTTATGCCTAGCGCAGAGGGGATATTGCAAGAAATGATTGGCTGAAATTAAAGCAGAAAAACTTCAAGCTGTACACGAGGAGGAAATTCCCAGACAATGAGATGTATTAAACTATGGAATAAAATTGTAAGGGATATTATGAAAGTCTCACCACTTGGCCTATTTGAAACAAGGGCTGACAAAACAGCCTAAAACAGTGCAAGCAGTGGAAATGAGGTGAACAGGACACTTTATCAGGCTCCTTCTACATCAAATTTCTATTGTTCTGCAATCTGATTTATGAAAGCCAGACAGCACAAGGACATTTGCAAGTGGGATTATATCATAGTACCTGAAGCATATGATACTGTTTTACAACTCAGAGGTGAAGTTTGATGGCTTCTCTTTGCAGGGGTTCATGAGAACATTTCCTCTGCTTTGTATTTATGAGAGGTCTGAAAAAAAGATCACATGTGGAATCCTGTTTGCATTAGGCAGAGACAAAAAAGAGAGACTTGCCAAATCTATCACCTACTCTTTGCAGTGTGTTCTCCACACAGAGATATGCTTACCTTGGATGTTTGGGGCAGTTCTCTACAGGAATAGGAATAGTTCCTGTACTGAAAAGTATTTCTGTTAAAGCTGCTCCTGAATGAAAGTACATGCAAATTTTATATGTATCTATTACAATATTAAAACCGTCTCTGTTTTGTTTGATTTTCCCTTTTGAACAGTCCCTGATAAAATTTAATCAAAATTCCCCTGTTTCACCTGGGTCTTAGCTGCTGCCAAGGAATACCACAAATATTACCTGATCCTGCTGTGAAAATGTAAGTGCAGGCCAACCTGCTCTGAAGTTTTGAGAATCTAATCAAACATCTCCCTTACCTTGGTAGCACAATCCAGTAGCTAAAACATTCTACCCAGTTTCAATGGGTGGGAGCAGAAGGGGGCAGGAGCAAGAGGAGGACTGTCACAATGTCCCCTGTCTGACAATATTACCAGGATTTTTGCAACCCTGCATGCATTCTTTCATCTCATTTTATTCACAGCAAATATAGTTTTTGTACATCATTATAATGCATTGTATTCACAGGTCACAGCATTTGTATGCGCAGGGGACCGGTTAAGCTTGTGGTTGATCATTTCCAGGTAGACTTGATACACTTGTGAGTGTAACCATGGTAACTGTGTGTCACTTTTTTGGAACTTTTCCAAAGACATGTACCCAAATACTAGATTGACTGTGTGGAGTGAATCTCTAATTAATTTTAAAATGAACTGAGTTACAGTCCAAGATTTGCAAGGTAGCAGAAACTCCTTTCGGATTTCAACTCTTGCAAAAAGGGTCCTGTAAACTAAACTGAAACTTGACTCTCTTTTACCCCTATTATGAGCATTTTTATGTTATCAGGTTCTATTAAAAGACATTATTTGGAAAGAAAAATCAGAAGTTAAAACACAATAAGAAGCTATCCAGTTTTAGTGGGGATCATAATGTAGCTCATTTAATTACCTTGTATTTTTCTGTTTATTCAACTCTACAGCATTTTCATGCATCCCGTGAAGAGAAACATTTTGGTGTTGATACAAAATCATGCAGAAAAGTCACATCATGTTATTGTTTCCTGGCTCCTCTGCAGTATGAGGTCTAACTTGCTCTTAGTCTTGAATTTTCAGGTTGCAAATATGTCCTTTATAAGGTCTTACATGTGTTTGCTTCTGCTGAAGTGAACTCCATAATTGCCATTATTAATAGTAGTGACAGAATATTTACCCGGCATCATTACTTTGACTACAGTCCACATGTGTAATCTCATTCTTCTGTTTATCAGGTAAACAACCCTGAGACAATTAGTACTATAACAAGTAAAAAGCTGGAGTAAGATCAATATCTCCTGTAACAGCTCCCAGCTCATTACACTTCAGCACAGCTATACCTTGTTGTTCAAAAGAAGTCCATCTGTCTTTCCAAAAATCCAGTTAGAAGTCACAAATACAATGATTACACAATATATTACTGCAAGAACTGACATGCAAAAGTAGGTAGAGGCAGCAGATGAAAAATGCTGGGTAAGAATGCTTGTTATAAAATTAACCCTCGTAGAGCACACAAACTCAAATACATCATGTGGAAATTTTCAAAATAGAAGATGCACAGCAGAAGGGTCCACATATAAGCCTGTCACAGAAGAAATAGTTTTGCTTTTCATACTTGACTTAGAATCCAGAAAGGTTGCAGTACTCATCAAGGCATGTGTCAAGGTTATTTGAATGTAGGTGATGCCCAAGAAAAGAAGTTTAAATAATACCACTATATTTATTGTATTTCCAGGTCATATACCAACCACAGAACTGGTGTAATTGCCCTAAGTATTCCAAGTGGCACAATGTTCTAGACGAGATGAGGCCGTGGCATCACTGGTCTGCCCTGAGGAGGCCCTCTGGAAGCAGAAGAGGCATGCCAATGTGCAGTGGTCTGCTGTCTTGAGGGCACTGACAAACATCGAGTGCAGCAGGATTCAGAGCTTTTCACCAAGAGAAAATGAAAACTTCCCTGAATTAACTAAACACTTCTAGTTCATTTGCGACTTTATCTGTGATTTGTTACTGTTGAATCACTGAAAAAGGTGATCATTTGGGGATGGAGACCAAAACAGAGCAAGCTATGCCCTAACCCTTTCATAGCCACAAGGATAAGAGTTAGAATTTTAAAAGAATGTATCTAAATTCATTGAAGTTAATGAGTATTAAATGTCTAAACACCTTTAAATATCCAGTTTCAAAGGACTAGCCTAGAGGTCATTTGTCTGTAAAGAATATGTTTGCCACAGGAGTAAGCTGATGCATCCCCTAAGAAGTCTTGATTAATCCAATTCCATGCTTCCCAAAGGAGCATAACACAACTTTCCAGTGTCTATGGCTGAGAACAACTGATGAATTTGGCACCATCAATAGTGTTGCATACAATTTGTAAAATTCCTATATATAAGAAATACAGACTCCCAATGCCTCTTCCACTGCTTTCTTACCAACATGAAATCCAGCTGCCTCCACTACCATACACCACTATAAAAAAACACTGTAGGACACTGAGCCTGAGAGACAGCCCAATCAAGGCAAGAGGTCTGTATAATTAATGACTGTTCAGAGCTGTTAGTGCACAGAACATTCAGACTCCTCTTACTGACTCACAGACTCACCTGTGGGAAAGAGAATGCACAGTGGGTACAGAGCCAAGTCAGCAGTGTACAAAGCCTTTACATAAACTTCTGTATTCCTCTTTTACCAGAAAATTATTCCTGAGGAAGAATTCTTCATTTTCCAGACAGGAACAGTGAAGTACAACATATGCTAGGTAAAATTACAGACCAAAGTAATTGTATAGCTTTTGTAAAGCCAAAAATCAGAATAGAAGTTGTGCTCTGGCAATGTACATACCAGCACAGTAATAATTTCTTTTCCAATTCTAGTCCTATGCCTTTTCAAATCAGTTGTTAAGCTGCTAGATCAGATCATTGACGACTAACAGTAAAACAAGTTTCCCTCTTCTGATTTCTTTCTTATCCTTGTGACCACTGGAAAAGCTATGCTGTGTTTTGGGAATTGGTATGTACATTTGACAATAACAGCAGACTTAAGCAAAAAGTCATGTCCCCAAGCTAAAATACCACTATCCCCTCTCTGCATTGGTAATGGAACAGATTCACCTTCACCGTAACATTGGACTGAATTACATGTTATAGTCCTTGACATGCTTTGACATGACTAATGTGACCCAGCTGGTCTCTGCAGTAGAAAAATATGAACATAGAATGTGTGTTTTATGAGACACACATATAAGTTGACAACAAAAAATACCCATGGTTTTGTGTGATTCAACTAAAAATAAAAATAAGAAGAAAGAAATCCATGAGCTTATAAGGCTCTGCAAATACACAAGCTGTCATATTTCAGTATTTACAAGTATTGAAAGGTAGTGGGGATCTGTGTGTTTGTAGACAGTGGGTTTCCAAGTGTACGTGTGTAAACTGTTCCCTCTGTCGTTTCGAGGATGACCATATAGCCAGCTCTTTTTTAACTGCAGTGTTTAAGCAGGAACCATATGATACTATGTTTTATTTAAAATTGGGCTTGTACCACTGAGGCTGGAAACTTGTATCTTTAGAACAATTTCATATTGCACAGTGCCACCATATGTTTCCTACTTTAGTGTTTTTAAAGCGATTGCTTACTGCCTAAAGGTAGCATGTCTCAAATTTACAAATCACATATTGCTTGAGGGCACAAGTGAAACCATTGATTTAAGAGAATGCAATATGCTGAGTTTAAAGGTGTTCATTCAACTCTATCATCTTCCAGCTTTCCTCTCATTCAAATATATATTAGTATGGGGTGGGGGAAATAAAAAAATTGGAACTACAGATTCTGTAATTGTGTTTCAGTCTTTAAAGGAAATAAGAAACTAGCTGATTAGGTAGACAGACACATTTAGCATAAGTGTTCTTGGAACCTCTTGAAATGAACACCCTGAATTATGAAGCTGGCCTTTTACATTTCTCATCATTAGTGTAAATGGAAAAGTAGCCACTAGTATCTTGCAACTAATTTAGCAGACGGACTTGTTCTAACATTTTCACTGAATTACCTTGTGCATATTTTAAAGGGGAGACTTGTCATTTATTTATATATTTTAATATTTAACTTCCTTAAAAAATTCGGATTGCTCACAGTAATTTAATATATTTCTATTCAATGTTTGCCTTCAGATAGCTGCTGTGAATTTGAAGATAGAAAAGTCCTAATCCCTCTGGAGGTAAAGTCATTACCCCATTCTCGACTGCTTTATCAATTCTAAATTAAAACATTTCAAGTGATGAAACTTCCAGTATTTTCCTTAAATATATACCATACCAAAATAATTCTCTCTTCATAGCCTAAGGGTGATGAGCAGCTCTTACAATATTGTCATTATTATTTTATTTTGGTATATTTCTATTAATGTACCTGATAGGGAAGACCAAAAAAACAAAAAAAAAATTGGAGTCCCATTGTAGTGCAGTGACCCATAACACAAATTAGTCTGTCTCTGAGAGCTCACTATGTAACCCTTGGGCATAAATACACAGGTGGACAAAAGAGCTAACAAACAGTACAGAGTGCTGATGGAACCAAGTAGCTGTGCTCAAGAGTTCAGACAGGCAGATCTTGCTTTCTTACTGCTTGTAAGGAGGGAGACTGGGTGAAAAACAGCCTTGCCCTCAGTTTCCAGCATCACCTGTGCAGATCTGGACCAGCAATCCTGTCCAGCAAGGTGTGAGGCAGTGTCTTCGCAGCACAGAAAATCAGCAAGTTTGGGCTACTACAGAATTAAGTCCCAGAATACTATGGAACCAGGGAGTAGCCTAAGAGAGAGTAAGGTGCCAACTTTCTACATTTAATGGGGAAAAACACTCAGAAAAAGCTCAGGCATGCCTCATAAAGAAGCCAAGATTTGAGGTGTCAATGCTGCTGCTACTGCAGCCTAATGGAAATAAGGGTGCTCTGCAAGAAGGGCCCAGGACAAGATTCAGTGTTGGCAGGTTGCCTTTTCATCCCTTTTATTGCTTCACTGTTAAATGGAATGCTGGGAAATACATCAAAAATGAATACTGAAACAGAGCCTGAATAGGTCATGCAATTATATGTCCTAGTTTCTGTGGTATTTCATTGTGGCTAACTTAGAGATTGGAATGGGAAGTTTCTGAAATAACCTTTATTTTTTGCATAAATCCTGTCCATGTTTCATGTATTTCTTGCTTTCTTTTAAATTTAGTAATGAAGGCATTTTTAAGCACTTTGGTGACAGGTTCCAGATAGAGTGTATTTTTTGTGAAGTGCTGACACCGGCTGCTGGGGCTCACACCGGCAAGTTGGGTAATTCTTTATAGGAAACGGCTGTGGCATGTGCTGAATGGAGTCTCCAGTTTCCAAAGCAAGCGTTCAGTCTATGCAGTCACAAGTCATCCCCATTAGTAAAGAGCAGCACTGGCGGTGTCTTTACAATGCTTGCACATCACTAAATAGTCTTCAAAAATACCACTGTGGCTTAATTTACTTAATATTAGTATATGTGTTAACTTAATACCTTTCTTTCTTTAAAAAACAGGGCAGTTTATAGGACTCTTTTTTGTCAGGTAATAGCTCTCCGGATTAATTTAGAGAGCCCTTTCTTGTCAGCACAGGCGGCAGCCCCCTGCCATGGCCAGAGATTAGGTGCCCCCCAAGGCTGAGTCGAGCCGGTTGGTGCCTTTATGCAGGCGCCCTTTGTGTGGCCCATGCTGTGGCTGCCGGTTTGAAGCCTGCGAGGAGGAGATTAGGCTGCCCCAGCCGGCGCTGGGTGTGGCTCGTTCCCGTTTTGGCGAGCAGATGGTGGCCGGCCAACAGGTGCACCCCGATGGCAGCAGTGAGCCCGGCGCATCTGCTCCCTGGGCAAGGGGGAGGCTGCGCCCCAGCCCCGCACCAGCTGCACCGTGCAGGGCAGGGCACAGCCAAGGTGCTGAGAGATGGAGGCTGGCGACCTTCAACTATTAACCTTTTCACATTACACTCTGGAAAGGGATGGTGTGGTAAGAATGCTTTGATCTGAATATTATGAGAGGAGACCGGGAGGTGATTGATTAGTGGGTGTAGGAAGTGCTGGGCAGTTTCTTTTTAGGATTTCCAGCAAGCGGCAGGGTCTCTCAGCCACTAAAACCCACCATCTCCTCCTTTGCAGCATTTTTTTTGCAGGGCATCGGTGGATGGAGACTGCACTGGCACCAGATTATTTTGGTTTTCTGCTTAGAAATAGAAGTAGAGCAATCAGACTGAGATTTTTGAAGCCCTTCATGCTCAATTCCCCCTTTCTCTCTGCCAAAATCTCCAGCCTATTTTATGCCAAGAACACAGTATCTGCACTTGGGTAACATCCTATATTAGTCTGTTAGTTTACTTATAAGCAGCACAGGAAGGAGAGGACTCAAAATGAAAATTAATACTCCGTTTCTAAGAATTTTTGTCTTAACTTCTAACGTTTATGTTCTGTACTACTTCTCACTTTATATGTCTGTATTCAACCCTTTCCTTCCCAACTGGACCAGATCCATACCCTTCTTCTTCACATTTACTTTAGTCCAGGCCTAGTCCACCTCAGCTATCACAAACAAGCAGCTCTCCAGCTGATCTTCTTGGCCCAGAGTTAGACATTTTTTTTTGTTCTCACTTCAACTCTTCTCCCTCCCTGTTTCCCCTTTTGCTCTCCTTTTAGTCTGGCTTAAGGTAAGGTCTCCTCTTCCCTCTGGGCCCTTTAATTCTGCTGATGTTCTGGGTCTTCACAAACCTGGCAGTTTCTACTAGGCTAACAGCTGTCTCCGTCTCTTGTAGCTCTGGGGCTTTCCAGGGTCAGAAGCACATCAGGAAGCAATGAATTTCATTACTCTCATGTGGAAAAATACTGGCTCATTTAAGCTTAGAAGAAACTTTCTGGTCCAGAGGATACAAGATAACCTGATGGGGTCCAACAAAAAGGAGTTGCTAAAATGTGGCCAAAGATGAGAAAGTCCACTGGATGCATTTGAGGTGGGGTAAAATGGTGGGTTATTGCTCTACACCTTCACGTTTTCAGGTAATCTAAAAGGCTGGGCTAAGCTGCAAGCAGTTGCTTCTTTCTGTTGGACAGCCTCAGTTCCTCCCATGGCTGGAGAAAGGAGACCCAGATGCAGCGAGAAGTGTTTCCATCAAAGCAAAAGTCAAACCACATAATGTCTGAAAAGATGAGTGATGGCATCCAGACTTGTCTGGGTGTCTCTTTGGGGAACTGGAGAACAGCTCTAGTTGCAGTTACATGAGTCTTGAGTGTCCTTTGGATGGCTCATTTGGAAGGCAATATAACTAACATTAAGATTGTGGTCTCATGCCAGAATTGCCAGGAAAGGGTACAACTGCCTTCCAAAGAGGAACTTCTTTGGTGGAAACAGGAGCTGAAAGCTACAGTGACAGAGAAATAATTTCATTAATTGAAACCAACCTGAAGGAATAGGAGACAACAGGTTGCTGTGTCTGTAGTTGTAGTAAATTCTTATGTTCATAGGCCTTAATTCTTTAAACTCCATTATGCCCTTTTCATCTTCCCAAGCTATTGATAGTTGCTCTGCACTTAGAGATATCAAAAGCACTTTATTTTGAAAGATGGAAGGTCTCTCCTCAAATATATTTTATTCAAATGCCTTTCAACTGGTTATTCAGAAGTTTATATTGGTGAAAAAAATAGTCAGTGTAAAAATTTTAAAGAGATTCTTACTGCAAACATAGCTAAATTCATACATAGACATTTTCAGCAGAACTACTCATATTTAATTTTTGTGATTTTCTCCAACATGTAATAAATACTGCATCTGTCACAAATAGCTATATAATATTGACCTCATGTTTCTGAGGATTTCACAAACCCTAAGAATAAACCCTTGTGAATATGGACTCTTTCTAAATACTTATTAACCACTACACGACATGCTTAAAGAGTGACAGCATACAAGTAGAGTATTTTACAAAATAATTACGATAGTTATAGGAGCAGAGATCATTCCACATCAAACTCAACAACTTATAAATAATGTCCATAAATCCTTAATACTCTTGTGTATGACTATTGTTTCCAAGTCTACTTACTTCTCTCACACCCGTGTCTCTAAGCTCTATAAAGAGTTAGGCTTACCACACTAAATAAAAGTCTTTTCAGACCACAGCAAGCTTTTCTCCCCAGGTTAAAATCTATACTGTCTTTGCTGGTAGGGATGCTCCTATTGCAAGCCCCAAAAGAGTCCTGGAAAGCTGACAATCCAGTTTTCTTTTGTGGGATTGAGGAACCAGCTCAGAAGGGGTTAAGTGGCTGAAGACCAGCTGGGCTCTGTTAATCTGCAGGGACCAGCTGCTTTGTATAAAAAGGAAGACAAGAAACAGAGTGGCTAGTGCTGAGGGAAAGCTGAGGGTATTGAATTGCTAAATTTGGGAAAGGGGGAGCGAGCACTTGTGTATCAGTCTTTGGGTGTGCTGGAAAAGGAAGAAGAGCCCTGTAGGTATTTTGGTTTGTTTGAGGAGGTGCTATTGCTGGTGGTGATTGACAGCCCACCTGGGATACTGCCTTTTACTTCTCAGGCACTCCTAAAAAGATGGCCCTGTGGGGTAAAAGCTGATAACTGAGCAAACCAGGGTTAATAAACCCTAAACTGTCTCTGATTCCAAATGAATGCTTTTGAAAAATGGAAAAAAAGAGCAGTGGAAGTTTTAGGTATCTTCTAGAGTCCTAAAGTAAGAGCCAGTGACCTCTCTTGACTGTCCCAGCAAGTTGTCTGACAAATGTAACTTGCATTTCTCAAATGTGACACAGGCCTTCACCTGCTTGGTGTGCATTGACACAATGATTGTACTTGCATGTACTATAGGACTTCACCTCCTGTAACACTTTCTTGTGATAAATAGACTGCAGGACGGAAATCCCTCAATAGTTTTTACTACTTCTTTTCTTTAAATATTAACTCTGAGAGACTTTGGTGTTTATTTTAGTGTAGCTGCTTTAAATAAAAAAAACCTGTAAGCAGAAGTTGAATGGCATAATACAAAGCTATTAAACTATATTTAGTGATTCCATTAGAAATCTGCTGTTGAACAAGGCAGAACATATGGAGAGAACTTGGTGAAAACCTGATTAAACATTTATATGGGGCATATTTTGATTTAACTTGCATAAATAATTCACTTTTTTGTTGCTGTTGTTTTTGTTTTCTTTCTTTCAAAACCACACTTTTCTACACCTGCTCTGCTAAAAATAATGCTACTGTAGCTGCACTGAAGAAGTAGCAGGAGTGAGTGAGTGTATCATACCCACCCATCTGCACTGGAGGCTATTCTCTCTCTCTCAGGTTTGATAGGCCTGTATCCTTTTGAGAAACAAAACACTTCATTCCTATAAAATCTGCAGTAGTTTTCTTTTGTCCTTAGAAATAGTAAAGTAGTGATGTTCCAAGGCCAGTAATTATTATGCAGAAGTTAAGTTGTGCTAGGAGTCCAGATCAATAGGAGAATTTCCCCAAAGCTAATGGGAATTGCAGCTCACATATCAGATGACTGATCTATTTTCTAAACTCAGTAATAGTTTTAAAGGGAGATTCATATCTGAACTTTGCCAAAGTCTGGGTTTGATATTCTAGTGCAGCCTCAGTTTTTGTACTCGGTTGGGATTCAAAGTCAGATTTGCAATAACAGCAAAGGTCTTTTATGACATCTCGATATTAATAATGTGGTATAAAGTGGGTCTAAAACCTGCTTTAAGGCCCCCTCTTGCCACTAAATATATGAGGGAATTCAAGCTTCTTCTTTAAGAGTTGATCTGAGTGAGCATTCCGGTGCCCCAAGCACGGATTGTTCTCTGAATCTCCCAAGAACAAGGTATTTCACAAAAACTGTATCTCTTTTCCCTCCCACTGAGTTTCAGAGTTCAAACACTGGCAATTTCCAGTACCATCTTTTCTTGTCTCCTCGTTACAAGTATGATTTCATTACCTGCAGAACAACCAGTGCCCACTTTCCAGCATCAGCATTGTCCCAAGATCTTTTCTCTGACTGCCATCACTCATTACAGCAATGTGTCTCTCTTTCATGGTGGCCCAGCAGATTGCAGAAACATGGGGCTCTGGATCATTACCAGCGAACAGAGTCACTTTGGGGTCATTATCAGAGAAAAGTATCACTTTTTTTTTTTAATGGCATATTCTCTCCCGCTCTGTGTGGCAGCTGTTGTCTTCTGAATCTCATCTAACTTCTGCAACCCAGCAGTTTCAGCTGATGTGGTTTAGCAGGGAATTAAATTCTGAAATTTTGTTGGAAATAAGCTGCTGAAGTCTTTTGAAACGGAAATATTATCTCCTAGGTGGAACACTATGTCGAGTACTGAAGGGCCTTATGAAGCTGCTCAGATAAAAGTTTCTGATAGTGTGTGTTTGGCAAGGTATTAATCATAACGCAGTGAAGCAAAAATCCACCCCAAACTTGGAGAGGCTATGCAGAGTAATTCCTCTAATATTTTGGCCAGTCTATGGACCATTGCTTTTGGCTTATATGAAAACAGTCTGTCTGTTAGAGTGCAAAAGTGAGCTCTAATGAAAAATAATACACTAGGCCTGTGGCTTTGACTGTTGTATCTCATTCCCGTGCACTTTTCAGCCTGGTGATAAGTTCAGTCCTGCAGACCTGTACTTGAGCAGTCCTTGCAGCACAGTGTGTGCAGGGAGAGTGCACAGGTAGCACTCAGCCAGGGTCATGCACACCGAGAGCCGCCGATGCCGCAGTAGCGGCGAGCATGTGGAGGAAGCTATGTTGGTTTCTGAATTTCATTAAAAATCTGAGATGTCTATGCACACAGCCTTATTCACAGTTTTTTCTGTATTGTGATTTTAGGATATAACAAGGTGTTAACAAGAAAAACATGTTTTCATTAAAGCTGTATACAAAATGTATCTTTGCCCTGAGCCCTTCTGTGTGTTTATTTTTCTGAAACAGTCTGTTACTTAAAGAAACAAACAAAAACTGAAGCAGGGAAAGAAACTTTTTCCTTTCTGAGTGAAAGTCCATTTTAAACTACCTCTTGATTTCCAGCCACTGAGGGTTGTGAGCTGCTGGGTGGGCTGGACTGGCCCAGGTGAGGGCCACACCTCACCTGTTGAACTTATTTGGTTAAGCTGTTGTAAACATTTACTCTGTTTTCTTTCTCAAAGTGAAAACACTGTAAAAATAATGGCTGCCATAAAGACTGCATTAAACACTTTCTAAAAGGTTACAGTTTGCAGCTGTGAGGTCGCTGGCCTCTGATTACACTGCAGCACTGCCTTTCCCCCTGCACTCTCTGCAGAGCCTGGGAAAGCATTGCCCTGCCTTCCTTGCCGGAGACGTTTGGGCTTCAGGGTGTTGAGCATTTCCTGGGGGTCAGGACGGGAATGAGAACCAGGTTGTGGAGGCCTGTTGGCAATCTGCTCTCACACACTGTGTGCAGTGGGTTTGTCCATACATCCCATCAGTGCCCATCCATGAGCTGAGGGTAGCAGCAGGAAAGGGAATCTCACTGCTAGGGGTAGGTGGAGATACAAGAGGACACAGTAGAAGATGAGATGAGAAGATGACATACAAAACTACAGAAACTGGAATTCCCATAGGAGACCAAGACAAGGAGTGTTCTGCTGATTTGTGGTGGGCAGAAAAGGAAATTAAAATTGAAAGCTTCTGTCATTTTAACAATTTTGATTAAAAGAGGTGTGGGCTACAGGTACAGACCTAGGTAAGGAAAACTTTCACTGGTCCAAGCTGGAGTTCATAAAGAGTCATCTAAACACCTGTCAATGGGGAATGACTGGTGATGAGCAAGCCCTTAAACCTGCTTCCCCCGATACTCCTTGTCTGCCTCCTTCCATTGCCTCTCTCTTCGTCTGTACAGGTAACACTGCAACAAAACCAGACTCCCGATTCAAATCTTTTGGGACTTGAAATGGAAGCCGCGGGTTTGTGGAAAAAGAGGAATAAGCTTCGACCTGAGAGTGTGCTGCTTGTTGCTCTTCATATTTTTATCTTCTGTACTTACAACTGTGCACAAATTCACTTTTATGATGTGACAGAAGATAAGACAGCCTGTTTTGTCCCATACTCCCAAAGCATTAAGGATCCTTCTGGCATATATGCTGTCCTCAGTCTGGATTTCCTACAGGAAGGATTTTCCATTTTTGGGGGGTTTTTTGGAATTAGGTACATCAGATTTAGGCAGACCTTCCAATTTTGTCCTTAGAGTTCTTTTTGCTGTTGTGGTTGTTTTACACTGTAGTATTTCTCACATTTTAGAAGCAGGCAACTAAAATCATGCTAGGTTTTAAAAAATAAACAAACCTCAAATGTCTCTCGATTAAAGCATGTGGATGGACTAGAGAAACCAAACAGGTACTCTGGGGCAGATCCTCAGTTGTCATGTCAGACCCGATGGAGCTATGACCTCACTGGGGGCCTGCGCATCATTTGGATAGCACAGGTAGGGCTGTGTGCTTTTCAGATTCAGTGGGCCTGTAAATTCACATTCCAACAAGATAAAGTCCAGTCTATCAGGAATAAGAGACATAACAGACAGCCACATGCTGGGATCAGTCTGTTGAGGACTACAGATACTGAATTGGTTCTCCAAATTAACAAGCCCTCACATTTGTTCCTGATCATTTATCCCTCTGCTGTCTAGCTGTCATGATTTTTTTCTCCCATACCATAGACTTAGAGCTTGGGAGACGTAATGAACAACCTTTGGGCCAATATAGTCTCTGTGGAACTGAATGGAGTTGAGGGAGCCGCACTCTCCATCCCAGCCAAAAAATGCATCCAGGAAGGAATTTATACTTAAATTGGAAATTAATTTAATACTCACATTTTTATCTACACTACCAGTTAGGGGAGAGAAAGAAAAGGAATACTTGTTGGCAAGGAACTACTGTAGCTGGGCACATGAAAAGAAATTTTAATCCACACTTAGTTTAGTTTAGTTGGCGACTGTCCTTGTCATGTGCTTGGAAGCTGCTTAACGAACACAAGGAAAAGAGGAGCACCTTGTACCTGCTGCATACAAGGAAATTCAGAACTGAAGGGTACATCACCACTCTCATCTGAAATATGTGGGGTGAAGCTGCATAAAATTTAAACCAGTTGGTGTGTGTGATGTTCTGTGCACTTGAGGACACATGGTGCTACATTACTACTTTGTGCTTATTTTATCAACTCCATTAGCGCTGCACTTTCTTGGAATGTTTTATTCAAGAATTGAGGGAATACTTTCCCTCTGCTTTGTATTTATTACTTAACCTTTATATTCAGAACCTTTATTGCTTAGCCTGAGGAAATCAGATTGGTTATACCTTCTACAAGTAGGTAGCTGCAATGTGGGAGGCGCACAGCTGTCATCAGTCTGTCTGTCTGCATAGGACTCTAGCACTATTAAGGCTCTCAGATCTTTCCCCCGCTGTGACACCTTGGAAAGGAGGTGTTTGGTGATTACTATTCCTCCTTCTCCTAGCACCAGGAATGGCAGAATGACTGAACTTTGTTCAGGATAATTGAAGAAGCATTTTAGCCTTTGGCTTTTCCTCTCCCAACTGGCTGTGTGTAAGTCTTTACAGAGAAATTATTGGTGCTGTTTGAAACCATGTATTGCTTTACTATTATTTATAAGACTGTAGATGTCTTTTTGTACCTGACAGTAATAATACAAATAAAAAAAGAAGGGTCCAGTCTTGCCAGCATCTGTTAGAGCTCTACCATGACATCCGAAGAAGCTGGTTTAGACTGACAGGAGCAGACTTTATACCTGACTTATCTTATTTTGTGCTTAAATTATTTGTTCCCTTTCTCTCACCATGCTCAATTTTGTACTGCACAAATTATGTCGGGCAGAGGGTGGGAAAACCAGCTCATGGAGCAATGAACCCTGAGCACTATCAGCTGGTGCTGGCTCTGGGAAATGCTGGCAGCCAGTATGTTGTGGAGCAACATGGAACCTGTCATCAGCTCTGTGTGCAGAACATCTCACAGAGGAGCACCTGTTTCAGAGGGATGGAAAGGCAGTATGGCCTCTGGGCCTTGAAACATTATATGAAAGGACTTGTGTAAAGCTTTACAGCAAATGAGAGGCTCCATTCTCTTCTGCAGTATGTTTGCTGTCTGGGGGACACTTCAGCCTAAGAATGTAGTTAGTCTTGCCTAATATCAGCCAACTAAAATGACACTGTTAGCCATGTGACTACCTAATCTGTCTCCTCTTTACACTCTTTCCACAGACATTGGAGTGACAGAGACACCTCCAGCAGTAATTGATTCCTTAGAATGGAGTAGACCTCGGAAGGTGCCTGAAAGAGAGCCCATTCAGTGGACTGGAGACCTTTTGGAAGCTGGACTGAGTTGAGCTCTTAAAGCTTTTCTGATTAGAAAATACATCCAGTGCAGTTATAGTTTGTTCTTCTGGTTTACTTCTTTATCACTGTCTTTTCCTTAGAATATTTTGTGAAAAAAAAGCATGGAAAATGTTGAGACTGAGACCATAGGGGCTGGACAGGAGATTCTTTGGATAGACGTCCGGTAATTGCCACGGTCATACAAGTAGCTCTTCTGAGCTTGGCCTGTCAGCAGCTATTAGTGTTATTCCAAACAGTGCTGTCTGCTTTGAGTGGTCTGGGAAGAAAAAGCTCAGTCCGTGAGATTTTTTTTTTTTTAATCTGAATGCCTGAAACTGGGCATCTTCATATATCCCCTCTTACAATACACCTTGTTTATATGAAATGCCTGCAGTATGTATTGCAAAGGCTGGACATTTCAAACCAACCTGCTTGGTTCAAACCAACCATTAATGAACATAATTTTTTCAATAGATTTTTCATGAGATGACCCCACTTTCTAGAATTCAAAATAAAACATAAATCCTTCCTGTGGACTGTTTTTTCCATTGTCTTCAGCAACCTTTTGCCCATACATATCCTTTCATTAGGTAGAGAACTGATGACAAATAGCATTCAATAAATGTCTAAAAAGAAAACATTTTATTGTTCTCTTCTGCAAGTATAACCAACGTTTCTCTGTAATCAACTAAATAAATTATGTTTGTTGCAGGAGTCATTACTGGGGCAATTTCCGCACACTGCTTGTTACAAATAGACGAACCCAATGCCTACAATTAGAATAAATCAAGCCAGCTGAGAAGGTTCAAATACATGACACAAACTTGACTAAATAGCAACATGACATAAAGGGATGCTGTAATGCCTCCATGATAATAGTATGCAAAATGTAAAAGACCGCTTCTCTGTGTGCTGCCATATGTCCACTGCAGTCTGTGGACATATGGACGTAGGACTCTCTCATGTGTAATGTATATCACACAGACAAAAATAAAACAGGAGTAAAGGGCTGATATCATGAACACTGTTTAGAGGACAAATTAAAATGTTTGTTGTGGCAAAAACATGGGTGTACTAATTAATAGCTCTAGATTGCTTACTGGCACTGGCTGCGACAGCCTCAGGTTTTTGATAGGTTTCAATAAAAGACAAAGCTGAATAAAGCTAAATCTGTGACTATAAATGTAATTGCTTAGACAAGGTCTCCTTTTTGGGGAGACACTCTGCTTGATCTTTCAAATTGCAGTTTACTGTGTGAATGAATGTATCTACAAATTTACTTAGAGAGCTACTGTCTTTATTGCTTTCTACTGTTGTTCACTGGATGTAAAAGTGGGATTTGAAACAAACGAGGAATAAGAAAGCTCACAAGAAGTTTTCATATTGATGAAAACACTTGGAACATAAAGTTTAGTTCTTAGCCAACAAGAAAGTGATAATGTACATCACATGATACGTGCATGTTGTGCTTTCATTTCTCTCAAAGACAGAAACTGCCTGTTAAATATTGTCTTGCCAGCAATCAAAATGGTATAGGCTTAAATCTTGTCTCTTTAAGAATCTGGGGAGGTGATCTAAATCAAAACGGATGCCCTCTTCACTTAATGAAGACAGCTCTTTGCATCCTCTTGCTGAGAGCTGCAGGCTGAAGAAAAGTGTGAGTAAGACTACCTGGCACCTAGAAAGAACGGCAAACAGGGTTACAAGTTTAAAATTGACAGTGTGTTATTTCACTGCACTATTTTAATGATTAATTTTAAATTTTCCCTTTTGTGCTGCAAACATGGCTGGAAAAGGACACCAAGTTGTGGAAAGACAAAAGGATTTTTATGGCAGATAGAAGCTGTACCCTGAATATTAAGAACATGAGTGAGATCAGCAGCTAATGTGCACACAGCAACTTGCTTCTGCAGGAGAGACACCGATTTCTCCCCCAGAGAGATTAATCTCCTCGTACATGAGTCATTCAAGCATGAAGAAATATTCTTTGGACATGGTGCACCAAATGGAAGCCCATACATCAGACAATGATGGTGTATTATATTGAGACATTTATAGGACTGGGACATGCCAGCTGGGATGTGCAGCTTAAGGGAATAAAAAAAATTGCATTTTAAGGTGGACCTGCAGAGAAAGTCAAGTAGCCAACACTGTAAATGAGTGTACATTCATTTCTCTCTTCAAATGTATTTTCAGCATGAGGGGAGTCCCTTCTCATGGAAAAGATTTACTCACATTTGTATCTTGGCTTTTTTCAGATACATGTCCCAGTCTTCATGACAAAACAGTAGGATTCTAGCCTCTTGTGAGAGCTGTACACTCTTGCCTGGCCTCACATCCATGCTGTAACTCAGATTCTTTCTGATATTGTTATGTTAATAACTACACTAATGGTCTTGGTAATTCCTGCAAAGGCTCTGAACAATGGTAATCTGAGGTTTCCTGAATACATTTTGGAGAGTGGGTTAAAAAGTGTTCAGAATATGAATTGTTAAATTTTGAACTGGAAATGGCAAGGCAACTGTGGTTTTTCCTACCTTTACCAAGGAAGACTTTTTCTCAGTGTTTGGCCGAGCAAACACTGCTGGGCTCCCTGCAATGCAGAGCTCACCTGACTTCTGTCAAGCAACATAAACCTATGTGTTTATTATTAAAACACAATTGACTCATAAATCGTCACATACAAGTCAGCGTAGGCAAATCCTGCTTTAGTGACCATGTTTTTTCAATTTGAGAAAATTCCCATCTGCAAAATCTTCCCTGGATTGGTAGCCCAGGAAGGGAAGAGCACTGGTTAAAATGGACATTCTCAAACCAATGGGAGCACTTGAAGTGCAATTTCTGTTTCTGCAAGTAAGTATATAGATGCACTCAGTAAATTGCTATTAATTATTCTGTGCATAATTAACTTTCTCTGCACTTAGGCAGCACACTTCTTTAGGCAGACTGTTGTGGTTTTGCAAGACCTGGTTTTTGATAGCAGGGGGGCATACAGGGCTGACTCCTGTGAGAAGCTGCTAGAAGCCCCACCACCATGTCCTGCAGGGCCAATGTCTGTCTGGCTGCAAAGATGGACATGCCGCAGGCCAATTAGAAGTGGTAACGCCTCTGTGATAACAGATTTAAGAAGGAATTCAAAACAATCCTGGTTGTGTAGTTTTAATTCCAGCCAGGGAGGTGGGGGGTGAGTGGTAATATGTGAGCTGAAATAAAACCCAACATGGAGACACCAAGGTCACTTCGGAAGAAAGTGGGAGGAGGTGCAGGAAATGGAGCTGAGATTCCTCTACGGCTGGTGGTGAGACCATGGTGAAGCGGGATGTCCCCCCCTTGTAGCCCATGGCGGACCACAGGGGTGCAAAGACCCACCTGCAAATGCTGGAGCAGCAGGATGCTTAAAAGGACTGCAGCCTGTGGAATTACAGGGGTGCAGAGACCCTCTTGCATATGCCAGAGCAGGGGGATGCTTGAAAAGGCCTGCACCCTGTGGAGGAGTGACCCACGCCGCAGCAGTTTGAGGGCCGCTCTTGCCTGTGCGATGGACTGGTGTTGCAGCAGTTAGCAGAAGGCTGCTTGGGAGATGGACTTTACTTTCTAAAGGGGAGTAGTTCCTGAAGAACTGCTTACCACAGGGGACCCCACCATCCAGCAGGGGAAGACTCCAATCCTTGAAATATGATGAAGAGATCTAAAAAAAAAACCACTCCCCCCTTTAATTTTCTGCTCCCTGCACTGTTTGGTTAGGAGGCAAAGCTGGGAGGAGGGAGTGGGGGGGGGGAAGAAGGGGTTTTTTTCCAAAGCTCATGTTGCTTCTCATTTTTTTTCTTTTCTATTAGTTTTAGTATAATAAATTAACTCTTATATCTCTTAAGATAAAGCCTCTTTCACATCATTTGAATCATAGACCTTGTGGAAGCATTTGAATTTTTTTTTCCCCCCTGTTCAGCTGTGAGGAGTCAGCTAGCCTGGGTAGTTCCTGCCCTCTGGGCAGGCTCAAACCAAAACACAGACACACACACAAGTTCTGGTAAGTCAACGGATGCATTTCAGAAAATATAATACTCAAAGGTTTTCCCAAACTTGTAGAGGACCAACGTGCTTGAGTTATGATTCTGTCATCAGGGAGTTCACTCCAAGAAGGGGCAGGCCAGTGGCTGTGTGCTACCCACCTAACGCAGCATTGAGGGGGACCCAGGCTCGCAGGTAACCCCAGGAATACACCTGCACTGTGGACTGGGAGAACACAGCTGCAGGATTGCTGCGGTCATTGTTTCACATTTGGAAGAACTTGGTGGAAATATCTGATATAAGGCATGGTTCAACTTTTTCTCAGAGTTCAAAGAGCACCTGGATGATGTTTTTAGCCATATGGTTTAGTTTTAGGTAATCCTGTGAGGGGCAAGGAGTTGGACTCAATGATCCTCATGGGTCACTTCCAAGCTGAGATACTCTGTGATTCTGTGACTGGAAGGGGCAGATATGAGAAAATGCACTTTTCTATTCCTGGTTTCTGCCGTTCACTTGTGGCCACTTCAACTATTCCCCTTTCTACTTGTCTCAGACTAGTTTCTGATTCTTTTTTTTTTCTGCACGCTTCTCCTGCACTACAGAGATGGATGGTAGAGCCTGCTCCTAAGAACTATCTTTCAGACCATATTTACGCTTGCTTTTGGGATAAGGATTTTCCTAGGGCAAGTTCTCTGTCTTCTCTGGCTTAGATTTTGTATTCCAACTTTACGAGAGGCACAGATCTCCCTCTGCAGCACTTGTATCTGTTTATAAAGAGTGCCAGCACAGCCCTCAGGATAAAGTACGGCAGATGAGGCATTACCCTGTGCTCACTCATGGCTCTGTCAGCTCCCTGCAGCCCAGCTCCCAGTATGGTTTTGGCCCTGAAGGTGTAGCTTGAGATGGGCATCCACTAATCCTGCACACGGCTTGAATAACTGCTCACCCCACTCCCAGACTCTGCTAGAGTAGGAACTGTAACAAAAATGAGCAGCCCTCCAAAAATTTCATTTTGGTAGAAACAAAAAAATCCTCTCACAATCACAAAATATTGATCAAACTTTTCCAAGTCTGTATGCTTTTCACTTCCCATCATGCTTTCTCTTACAGACTTGTCTTTCCATGCAAAAAAACCCAAAAACAAACCCTTGAGGTTTTTGCATGCTCTCTGCACTCTTCCAGACTTGAGGTTGTGAGTGTTTACCTTGCAAAGTATCATCTTTTCATGTCACAAAAATTTCTAGAGGTAGATAGTGACTATCAGGCAACTTTCTGCTTGGGATATTTAACTCTACTTCATTTCCCTGGCAGGAAATCTGGATTCTAAGAATGTTTCAAAGTATGTTTTAATGGATGGTTGTGAAACATTTTCAATTTTAAATTCCACTTACCTATATCAGGAAAACTGTGTGTTTTTTCAATAAAATATTTCATTTTAAATTCATTCATGCCTAAGAAACACATTATATTTTGATACATGATATACAGTAAGAAGAAATCATACATATTTTATGTGCAACACATTGAATTTGTAATATGCGTCTGATAATGACTTTACACTAAGCTCCTATTCCTCTACAGTTGTAGAGGAATAGCAATGTAATTGCTGTCCTGAGCTAGACAGAGTCTGCTTTAGTGCTGCTCACTTGCTTTTACAGTTGTGGGAAACCTATAAATCTGGTTTGAGTCCCTGATGGGACTTTCATACACCAAGGAGAAAAATGGTACATCATGATAAAATAGAATTCAAGACTTGTTTTCTTCTGGATGATTCTCCTCTTTTAGTGTTTGGAGACTTCATTCAGGCTTAAGTACTTTTTGTGTATGTTTTGGTTTAGATATATTAGGAAAAGTTTTTGACTAAACATGGCTTCACTTGGCAGAGAGACTTTTTTAATGATTTCAGCAGACTGAGTTGGAACAAGTGCTCAAGCTGCCATAAGGAGAACTAATTATTAGATTTGAGGGTTTATGTATGTATATTTATACATGTATCTGTAAAAACATAAGGGAATAAATGCAACGGACGCCTGATATCCTCTGCAAGTCCTGCATGAAATAAAAGTGTAGCAAGAGCATGGAGGTAGGACAGCACCAAGAAAAATGAGATTGAGAACTAGGAGTTATTCATTTTCCCACAAGATGTTTCTGACTTCCCACCAGAAGGTCAGCATCTGATAAAGTATTTTACACAGGCGCCTTTCTTTTTTTCCAGGATCCTTAGGAAAGTGAAGCATGTGGACTTAAGCTGGTAGAGGACAGTCATAGACTTCAATTTCAACATAACACCATTGAGAGAATGGCAGATGATAGATAATATTTTCACTTGTTAAATAGCAGATGTAAAGTCTTTGTTAACGCTACTCAATAAATAGTGGTGGCATTCTTATGGCACATTTTTAGAATGAAAAAGGGAATTCTCTTATTACAAAATGCAATATCAAAACATGATCTTATTAACATCCTCAAAGGAAGAGACAGTAGCTCCTCTTCCCCTTTTCCTTCTTCTCTTCCACCTAACTCTCCGCTTTTAGTCAAGAAAAAGAAGCTATATTTAGGAAACATATCTCTTCCCTCACAGAGATCCACCACAGCTGGATTTCACTCCTGCTATGCAGGACAGGGTAACACTGTAAATCAGCTTTCTCTGTTTTACTGAAAGCACACACTGAAGCATTTCTCTCTAACAGAGCCTGTGGCCTGGAAAACAGGTGATTTTTACTGACATCTCCTGCTTCTGATACTTGGTAAGCTGTTCAGGGGTGGGCATAAGGATGGGACCTCCTCCAAGCCACTTGCTTAGAAAATGGGAGAAAACATATGCTGAGTGGTCTGAGAAGAGCACCCTCCAGAATGTCCTCAGTTGAGAGTTTCTGGGTCTAGCCTTGAAGATGTTCCAGTCAAATGCCAAGCATTCCTGGGCCACTCAATTAAAAGAGTCAATTAATTGGTGCAGAACAGGACATTGTCATGACTATTACCTAAATAATATCTTTTGCATTTAAATGAAGATGAATGAGGAATGAGATTATTCCTTCTGTAAGTTTGTACTTTCCCACAACATCAGGGCCCTGATTCCTGTAGGTATTGATGTTGCTCCACTATTCCTGGTTATCATCACCCTTTTACTTCTGTTCCTTTGCTCAAACTCATCACCTGCACCATTCCTGGGCAGTCATCTCTCCTTCTGGATGGCTTTTCTGCAGCTACCTGCACACAAACATCCTTTATCCTTCTGGATGTGTAGGCAATTTCTGGGAGAAAAAAAAAGGAAATGTTTGGAAGTGTGCTTTTGCTGCTTTTTGGTGATCAAATGAGGCAGATGTGGTCCTCTCTATAGACACAGGCAGCAGGAGCAAATTCTTGCATGAATGTATGAAAGCTGGATCTTTCCTGTAGAGTAAATGAATTCTTTCTGTCTGCTTTGTAACTAATGTTAGAGCAATCAACAGGTGAGATTGGAAGCGGAACTGCCAGGTCACTGTAATGAGATGTTAACCTGCAGACTGTCATCAGGCAGCAGTGAGAGCCCATGTGAGACCCTGACTGCAAACTAAGCCCCCAGCTGTGGCAGGGGTGATGGTACTTGGCGTTATTCCAGGCGTAAGTGGAATCTCCACCCGCAGGCATGGGTTACCCTGTGGGAGCTTCACACACTCTGCAAACACCAGCTGATACTCTTTTATCCCAGCCAGAGTTTCAGTGTGGGAAGTCTAAGGTGGGAACTACATGATTGTTGTTGTCTGAGAAATACTTTTAAATAGCCCTGAGCTGTGTCCGTGATGAGCATATAAACTGCTATGTCATTGGTCATGTAATGTGTGATTTTTTTTCCCCAAACAAACAGGTAGATGTGAGTCAGAGCTAGCAGAGCTTGGTTTCCTATAGGTGTGCACCCTCAGACTGTCTCTATTGTCTAGTCAGGTACTGCTTTTGGCAACTCCTTGTCTGTGCTTTCTGTATGAACTTCGTGTGAATTCTCTGTGTGAAAGAGTTCATCCTACAGCCCTTCCTGCAATGGGCAATAAATAGGGTGTCTCTTTCCTACCCGGCCACCTAATTTTCTGGAAGCTGTTGTAAAACAACTTGTTTGAAACACAGCTCTTCCAATTTGGTTGAAAATGGCCAAACACTCCAAAATTTACAAGCAAGAAGAAATTCATCCCAACTGTGTGAACACTCAAACCTCATTTGTAACCAAGACAAAAAAGGACTTTGGTATCTCAAGCTATCAGGTACCAGTCAATCAGACAAAGTAACAATAGAAAAACGACATCAGGAAAAATGCAAATTATTAATAAAATATTTAAAACTTGATTCTTCCTCAGTTTGAAAAGGTGAATTAATGAACACATCAATCAAATCCCTGAAATTCTGAAAACCTTCAATTTACTCTTATTGTAAATGCATGGCAGGAAAATAGCCTTCACTTGGAGATACCCAGTAAAATGTAATTAACCTTTTGTTTGTGGAAGAACTTTCTTGGGGAATTTCAGATGCTTATTTGGAGCTCTCAAGGGGTATTGAATCTTTAACAAAGACATCATTTCTCTTCAGTGTTCATTTGTTACTGGAGTTAAATGAGTGTTAAGAAAAGTAAAGAATCTAGAGAATACAGCTAAAAACATCTGGTTTCTGAGTTGCTCAGATTTCTTCATTCTCTTGGGATGTAACTATCTGACTAGTTCTGCAGCTAACATGCTGTCCTCCAGCGTAGACAAGACATGGATTTTTAACATTAAACCCCTTTAAAACTGGCAAAAAAACCCCATTCCCTTGATTTGTTAAGGACGTGTTTTGGTTTAGGAAAATTTTCAAGGCTTTCATGTGTATCTGTCATATTCATACACACAAATATACAGAAAAAATTAAGACAAACCCCTTATTTTCTTCTGTCCAGATGACTTTCAAAATTCTTTAGCTCCAAAAGTCCATACAGCCTTGACTATGACCTGTTCTGCGTGTCTGAGAACAAAGGGAAGCTCTGAGACAATTGGATAGAAATACAATATCAATTCATGGAGCAATAAGCATTTGAGAAGTACCTAGACTAGTCTTCACAGACTTGTTACCTAACACGAGTTACATGAAAATCAATTAACTTGGGTTAAGAACTCTAATATTGATGAATCTGTAAGAAATTTTGGGGAGGTAAATCAGCAGAGCTCTAGTCTCCAATGTATTAGAACCATATTGCATGCACTAGGCGAGAAACGTTCTCATGCATACTAATGTAATTTGATTTTAGCTATGGGATTTATAAAAAGGTGATAATGACATGTACATATCTTTATAAAGAGATCTACAGGTGAAAGCAAGAAACATGTTAATAGCTCGACTTTAAAATGAACATAACTGATTCTTAGCGGAATGTCTTCTAGGATTCAGCAGAGAGATGCTGTGAGTAATACACAGGAAGCCTAGCCCAGAGATCTGAAAGCAATTCTTATGGTTGTTATTGTCGTAATAACAATATATATCAGGATGGATTTTATTATAGATTTTTGGGCAATTACCTGTGTCACAGTGTCATATCATGTGTTGTTAGTTTATGCTTTGTTAAGAGACAATATTAAGTAGTGTAATTTTTCTTTTTTTAATGTAGAAACATAAATGTGCACGTTTCTGGAATCAAGCTGTGGCACTGGTAACTTGTAGGCAAGAATAGACACTTTCTCAACATCGCCCACTTCAGCTGGTGAACCCAGGGCATTATGAGGATGTGAAGAACAAAGAATGGTGTGCTGTAAACACAGGGAGGAGTTGCACTCACACTCCTTCCCTGGTGCAAGACAAAGGCATGTGCAGAGCTGTGCTTCGCAGTGCACAGTCTATGTCTACATGAAGAGCAGAGGTGGGCCAATGAAGATCTCCCCAAAACCCTCCCCAAAACTCTCCACTGAGTGTTAGCAAGCAACCCTGAGTCTGCCCAAAGGATTCCTAAAAAAGCTGGGCTTTACATAAGATGGCTGAATATACACAGGACTTCCGTTGCCTTCTCATTCTGGGACACCGTGATCAACACACCGTCATGCACTCAGTGTTGTGACTGCTGGTTACACCTCTACCTTGGTTTTGCATTTTGTGGATTGGACTGACATTTGACCTTGGCTCTCAGAAAAAAACTCCACTGCTAATAATAATTTAGGACTTAATTTTGCCAAATTCCTGCTCTACTGAATGAAGGCTGATTGCATGAGGGATGATTACAGGAGCGGTTGTCTATGATACAGCAATGTAAAATATCCTCCTGTCTCTAGAGTTTAATTGTTTCCCAGAAACATGCTAAACTGCACCTCATAATTCATCTTGCTAATTCATTGTCCTGCTCATTATCTAATAGCATCAAATGTGTATCCAGAAGGTTGCAGCTAAAGTACACTTCTAGGACAGTGTAATATGTAGCAGGACAGCTTTGGATGGCCAGGGCAAGACATCTACCATAGGGTGGTTGCATTTTCTTAAATCTTTGAAAAAAACAAATATAACACTTTATCATACAGTCCTTGTATACTATTTTATGCATTCCTAAATGCATCAAGCCCCATCTCTGTTTGCTCACAGAGAACTCCCATTTTTGAAACAAGGCCTGCGATATATGGGTAAGATGGAATTTTGTTGGCTTTCTTCATAATTCCAGGATTCATACCAGAGTTTCAGGGGATTAGCAAGGTGCCGGTATATATGGATAGCAAATTCTCTGGACAGAGAATTTCATTTCTCAGTTCTAAGACAGGATATTTTTTTCTTTTTCTAGGTGCTATTAAAGGTCTTCAAATAATGCATTGTTCTGTTTAATTTTAACTAATGTAATCCCCTCTGATGAAAGGAAAAGTCATTTTCATTAGTAGGTCAGCAGTGTGGTTGCATTAATAGTCAAGTCCCATTCTCCTTTACACTGATGGAAACCCAGATAGTGATGCTGAAAGCAAAGTTCAGGCTAATGTAGACAAAGTAAAGTATGATTTTGAGAAACCATTTTTCCTTAAAACACAGCACAATTTATAAGGTCCTCCTCCTTATCTTAAAACAGCATTTATGTGTCATTTAAATTCCTGCTTTTGCTTCATCATTTTGTGTAGTCAGTGCAACAATAAGCAGTTGAGTGTATCTAACTTTGGATGGATTCGTATTTTTAGGCTATTTATAGTTGAGATCCCTTTTTTCCCACCTGCAGCTGTGGAAAGCTTCACTTCTCACCTGTACTCATGTTTTAGGGTCACTCTGTAGCCATCAGAGAGGGGCTGGTAAGGAGTTGCTCTGGGCTGCTTATACCTCCCTCTGTTTTAGCCAACATGGGGAGTCCAGGCATTTTAAGATGACTACCTGGTTTTACACAGCTGAAATTAGGAGAAACAACAACCCCCTCACCCTTGTGTGACTTAGAAGCACTCCCAAACCACTGCTTCATCCCAGTGTGGCATTTCCATTTTTCTTTTTCAGTAAACAAGCAGAATTCAGCCTGGCATTACAATTACCTGCTCTGTTACACACCTTCTACTCAAGCATTCAAAGTTGGTTTCATGTGTTGTGGAAAGAGGTTTAATAAATCACAGAAAAGCAATGTTTTGTGCTTCATATTTTTCAAATAAACTCTGCAGAAAACTTGGGTAAACAAGGCTTTTTTTCCCCCCCTGAATCAGGTCCTTGTTTACAGGAAAATGGAATGTTCCTCCCAAATTACTGATGATTAATAAATCATGTTCTTTGCTTTAGGTGTATAACCTTGCAAAATTCATTTCCATGAGCTACTTAAGTCTCATTTTACTTTGCTTTTCTACTTGGCTATGGAGAGGCTTTTCTTGAATTTTATATACATTGTGCAGAAATTATGTTTGTGTACATACTTAATAAAAGTTTACTGTCATTCTACCCAATATACAGTCAGATTTTACTAAGACAAAACAGTTCAGAAACACTTTTCTTGATATGGCAAGTAATTTTTAGATTAGCATGTTGTATTTTTAACCTTCATAATTTTCTTGATACAAAAGTAAATCTTAAGTTTTGTCATACCTTATAATTGCCCTGACAAAAACGTTCACAGCGACATGAGTGGTGGCTTTGGCTACCAAGACAGATTTTCATAATAATGAGTTTTTTCCTGTAGGGGGCTGTGAACTGCTAATTAGCATCTATGACCCAATATTCTTAGCAAATAAGAGTAATAGCAGTAATTTCTAGCTTTATGCAGGGTGCAAGTCTAATATTACCAGCACTTCTGTTTCATTTGTAATTAACTGCAAGCAATTATTATAGAGTCAAGGAAGTATATCCTAATGCTCGTAGGTAATAAAAAAAATTGAAATTATGTTTGTAAAACTCATATGTTTCATGCTGGGTGCACTGATTTCTTTCAGAGCACTGAGATTATGTGCCTATCAATTGAAAATTCTTCTTTAATGTTGCTTTACACTGATATGCTTTTGAACGTTGTTGTGTAAGTATCTCATCCTCTATTTAATTTTCTTCCCTTCTAAAAAACAATATCCTTGAAATTTCAATTAATATTTTGACCACAAGACCTTACTGAATACTTAATTTGGCTACTTGATCTCAACATAAGATTTAGATGATACTGAAAGAAGTTGTTTACACTTGATTTTATGAGGTCTGTAGCTTAGTCCTATTAGAACCGTGACCCCCAAGGCTGGTGGCAGAGGGGCGTGTGCTCGTGCAGCATAGCCAACTTCCCTAAACAAGAAACAGATCTGGTGTTCCTTTACTCGGCAAAATGGTACACAAGGCTTTCTGCAAATGGACTTACTTTCCCCTGTTTATATTGGTTTCTATGACAGTGGGAACAGCTATGAAATAGTAAATTTCAGGGGCAATTTTGTAGTAACGGGGGGGCACTGTGCCTTGTCATTGCTTTGAACCTCTTCACATATTAGGCCTGGGTTATTTACTCAGAAATATGATTTTACTTGGTTTTACTTGAGCTCTACATAGAGGTGGATATATTATTACTTTTCCCCCAAATTTTGACAAAGATTCAGGTGTTGAGTAATTTCTCCTTTGCACAATGTACTTCCCTTTTAGGATGAATGATATTTAACCAACTTTCAACATATATAAAGATGGCACATTCCTGAACTCTAGAAGCTGTGGTTGAGGTTCAGAGATGCTTGGCATGGCATCTGCTGTGTCTTGGTCCAGAGTTTTCTCAGCATCTCTCAGACTGTCATTCAAGATATTTGAAGGGCAAGAAGCTGATATCTTTACATAAGCCACAGATTCCAAACAAAGTTTTTCAAACAATGATAGGCTTAAAAAACACCCTTTGATCATACATGAAGTGTGATAATGACTCTATTGTGTAGCTAGTTGAAAAGGAGGCTGAAGAGAGTGAATGAAAAAAAGTGGGTTTTTTTTTAATGTTATTTTTTTCTTTCTTCTATGCTCTGTCTATCTCACAGCCTTTTATCAGTATTGTGTTAATCCATCTTCAGGCATTTACCTGAACATGAATGTGAACTGGTCCAAAATCTATCCTGCCAGCTAACCCCCAGGATCCCTAACTAACTCTCTTTCTTTTAATCACTGAAACAATTTAGACCAGATTCATCAGATTAATTATTTGGTCAGCATGGCAGATAGAAAATACAAGAAAATATACTGATTCTAGAACAGCCCATGCTGACATCCATCTATCCATCAGCCTAGCTCCAAAAAGCAGCTTTCCACCTTTCCTTAATATCCATTTGGACTGTTTCTTGGGCCTTGTATCACACATTTTCTTACTGGTTATCGCCTTCTGTATTATGTGAATATTGTTTATTTTTAATTGAGCATTTAATTTTCCTATTACCATAACATTAGCAAAGGTTTGTCTGCCATGGATATTTATATCTGGTGTTATATTTTGAATTTTCTAGGAGCACATTTTCATCATACAGTAACACATATCTAATGGAAGTCTTCTAAATTTCCTTGTGTAAACATGATTTTATTTTATTGTCCAGACCTATATCAATCACTTTCTCAGGAACATTTTCTTGCAATGCTGTTGCAAGAATGATAAGGAATTGGTGGATCAGCAAGAAGTTTGTTACACTTGTTCAAAAGATATATTTTCTTTTAAATCAGGATTAATTTAAGGAAATTCTATGGTTGTTTTGGTTTAAGCCTGGC